>CM028872.1:19712961-19726333 GCA_016801935.1 Platichthys stellatus
GGGGGGGGGCGGAGGAGGAAGTGAGGAAGACGTGGATGGAAACTTTGAGATAAGAAGAGGGAGTAAAGGCCGACTGAGGAGAAAGCTGTGGGTTTGGATAGAGGAGTAAAGAAGGTGATGATGGGGGGGGGGGCGAAAGGAGGTGAAGGAAGAACGGAGGAGCTGCTCTCGTTTGTCAGACTTGATGGAACGCCCGGTGTCAAAGTGCCACTGGTTGGAAAGGTGTCGCCCCCGTGTCGCCCCCGTGTCGCCCCCGTGTCGGCATGTGATTTATTATCTCCTCCCGCCTGACACAGCAGAGACCATTTCCAATTTATGCAGAGTGGAAAGAAGTTCTAATTTCATTTAGAAAAAAGAGGGAGAGAAAGTAACGTTCCCTCTCTCACCTGTGACTTCACGCCTCCTGCAGGTGAGGAGAGGAAGTGGAACTCAATCAAAGCTCGTTTAACCTTCTTGATAATTGCTTTTCTTCAGAAACATCATCATTTCAGACTTCACACTGAATCAGGAGCTTCTTCTTAACGAGGGTCGTTTGATTATTAACCCTGTACGCTGTGATGGATACACGCTTCTCCGTGGTGCTGCGTCTGATGTCAGATGGCAGTGATGACGATGACACTCACAGTCTGATTCAGCCAAAAGGACGTGTTTAAACACATCCTCACCTTGGAGCTGAGCTTGTCTTCCAAAGAGAGTCACTCCTTCCTCCACGTTTCCTCTTTGACAAACAGTTTGTCACTGAAGTTAAAACCTGTGAGAGTTCGGATCCTTTGTTTCCTCTTCGATGAAATTACGCATTTGACGGAGCTTTCAAAAATGGCCGAGTCACACCACTGTGATGTATTCTCCATTGTCTCTGCCGATGCTCCGTGTTTGGATTTCCAGCCGAGCCGTCGGAGAACCACTTCACCTCTGAGCATATTTTCTTACTTGAGCAAACTCTGCTCTTATCTGTAGCCTTCCTCATTCTGAGACTCAAACCATCGGCTCCATGCAAAGCGCCCGTTCGCCTCTGTCTCCACCGTAGACGCTGCCCCGGCTGTAAAGCCTCTGCAGCCGGCCTCTGTGCTTTCACCCAGTCACTTACTCACCCAGGTTCCAATTTCACAGTGTGCTGCGCCCTGTGCTCTGGGCTCGGTGATATCACTGCTGCTCTGGGACTGCTGAGTCATGTGTCCTGAATATCAGTGTGTCCGTCAGGTCCGTGTCCGGCTGGGGAAACACAGACTTATACCTTCTGTCGTTAAGATGTGAAAGATATCGCTGGATATTATAAATGATCTCCACGTATGAGGACTAGGAGTGCATGGCCCTCCTCAGCGCCATCTATCTGCAGAGAGGTGCAACGATACAGAAGTAGGAGAACGAGCATCCAGAGAACGAGTTGCTCAACTGACACAGATTTATATTTGATTAATTCTGCCAGGAGGTCGTGATTTCCACATGTTTCCTCCCATGGTTTATTCATGTGGAGCTTTGTTGACGGCTGCTGCCCTGTTGGGAAAAGCCAGACTGGTGTTTAAATGGTGTTTGGAGCAGTTCATTAAAACCAAGTGAGAGTGAGAATCTTATTTCAACTCAAGTGGCAACAAATAACGGAACCATGACACGAGGACATCTGTGTCTGTCCTCGTTTCCCCGAGTCACACTGAACATGTACGATCTGATGTTAATGAGGATGGAGATGGATCCTGACTTCAGGGAATCAGCCTCACGAGGTTCGAGCTGGTGGCCAGTTGTTGGTTAGATGTGTGTATATATGTACAGACTCATAAATGTATGTTCAGACCTGGGAAGAGATCAACAATCTGAAATCAATCTGAAATTTTAAAACCCGTTTGTGCGGAAGTGACAAAAACGAAATCTTTGATTCCATGAACCTATTTTTGTCTTTTTGAAAATGTGTTAAAATGTTCCTTCACGCACCAGCAGCTCCATTTGTCACTTTTTCAGGACAATGTGTTTGTGTGTCTCTTCACAGGCGCCACAAAAAGAGCAACTCACAAAAAGATTGTTCTTTTAGTTTAGTTAAGACGAAATGAACTAAACATTCGACTCTGAGAACACGTTGAGCTGGTTTGTGTCGTGGTAAGGTTTCATGAAACGAGGTGAACCTCCTCAAATGCAGCATCTGCCACAATTCGTACAACCTGTGCAACGACAAAATTGGTTTCACTGCTTGTGCCCCCCCCGTTGTTCGATCTCCTCTGCAGGAACATATACTTACTGCACTGATCTCCCTCTGCAATTGTGTTGATGCATTGTTTGCTCAAAGCTTTGTTTGGTTTGATAGTGTGGAAATTGACACTCCAGGTATCTTGGTAAGCTCCGACCAAAGTTTCTCCAGAAACTCTCATTAATATTTAATGGTCTGCACTTCCTGTTGTGAGCGTCTAAAGGAGAGATGGTGACACAGGGAGCCTGAGGTAGAAGGAAACCACCCAGAGTGATTCCCCCGAAATGCAATCTGTTTCTGTGGAATGTGTTTAGCTGCTAAAGTTACACAGTCGGTGGTTACGCACGGACCTGAACAAAGATAAAGGAAAAGAAAGAGGATATAGGAGACGAATAAAAATACACAAGTTGTAGCTCAGACGAGCGAAAGCTTCTCTGTCGCTGGTTTAACTGGATCCTGGGATTTAACAGCAGCTGCGTCGTTGTTGCTTCAACACACGATTCATTTGTTTTTCATCAAGACACATTTAAAAAGAATGACTCCAATTATCCATCGTCTTTAAAAGTAGAATGTTAAAAAAACGTACTTTTCTTAAATCAGGCAGATTTTAGTTTAACCAGCTGAAGATAATAATGGATTTACATTTTTCTACTGTTTTTAATTAAAGGGATTCGTAAAATAGTCGTGTTTAGAAATAATTTTAATATCAGGTTTATGAAGAGAGGTGATTTTACAGGAATGTTTTTGAAGCCAGCCTGTATTTGCTTTGTGTTGCATGTGATCACAGCTGCTCTATACGTTTCTTTTATCCACTTCCATCAGGCTTCCTGTTTCAGTGACGCTCTGTCACATACACACAGTTCTTCCTTATCACACTTGTCAGCCTGCTGCTCTAATTACAATCTCTCTTCATCTCTCCACGCAGGGAATGTACAGTTGCTGCCAGTTTGAGGATGAGACCACACCAGGAGGCAGCAAAGGCTCTTTGCCCCAGTATCACACTGTGACCACCATGCCTGCTGGGGCCCAGCAGCATCTTGTGACAGCCACGATAAACAACACGACGGCCATTGCCATGGTGCAGCATCATCAGCAGCAGCAGAAGCACCACCAGCAGCAGCAGCAACAAGGGCAGACCTATAGCACCATGCTCCCCGGGTCACCTCCAAACACAGGACACTCAGCGATGGCTCTGGGCCCCTCAAACAGCCCCTTATTGGAAGGCCCCATGCCCTGCTCCACCTTCTTACCTCGCCATGACCGTAGACTTGCGGTCGTGGATCGCTGGAACAGGCCGAAGCCGGAGAAAGTAATGAGCGCTGGCAGCAGTGGTGGAGTGGGCATTGGGGGAATAGCCGGTGGCATCACTGAACTCCAGGCCCAGCAGCAGTACCAGCAGAATCTTGGACAGCACTGGAGCTTGCAAGGGGGAGTTGCAGGAGGAGCAGGGGCAGCAGGTGACACAGGGCTAGATGAATATAAGCGCTACTATGGTCCTATAGATCCAGAGGGGCTAGGGACTCACTCTGACCAACAGGCAGGGGGCCCCCAACAGACTCCCAAAGCTAATCCACGAGGCCCCAAAGCCTCAGGGATGCCACGACCGGTTCCTAAAGGCCCCCCACAAGGCCCTCCACAAGGCCCACCACACTTAATCTCCCAGCCTCCTCCACTACTCCCATCTTCTCCTCGAAGGCCTCCCTTCTGGCGACGAGGAAGCTTAGTTCAGGCAAGAAGAAAAAGCTCAGCAGGTCCCCTGTATGAGAATATCCTCCCACTCGGGAGGCGAGGAGGTGGCAGGTACGGAGCAAGTGATGGAGCCGGTAGAAGAGGCCGGCGTCCTCCACCTCCTCCTCCATTACCTGTACCCCTTTCCTCCCCAACACACACCCCTACCAGCCCCTCCTCCCCATGCCGTTTATACTCATCCTGCTCCAGTGCCTCGTCCTCCTCCTCTTCCTCCACATCATCCTCATCATCTTCCTCATCCTCCGCTTCTCTCTCCCGGTCCAATTCTCCCTCCGTTTGCTCCACTGACAGCTCCTACAACTCCTCACTGAGTTTCCGGTATCGCGCCGGTGATCGAGAGCTTACGGTGGACGATGATTATGACTCTGACCTGCTCACGGAGGAGTCCAGCCTTCTCCTGGGCTCACGGAGGAAGATTCGTTCACGACGCATGTCATCACGCTCTTTGCCATGCAGCCCTCCACCTCCACCAATCCCTCCACGGAAACCACGTCCTCAGCGAGATCACGGCAGAGAGAGAACTGGCAGCCAGCTCGCCCAATTACAGGAGTGGTGGGCATCATGGGGGGACAGGGAGCGAGGGAGACCGGGAGCGACAACTGTCCGGGGAGATGGAGGAGTTGGAAGGGAAGAGAAGAGGCAACACAAGGAGAGGGAGCGTGAAAGGAAGAGGAGGAAGAAGGGCCGAAAGAAGAAGAAGAGGGAAGATAGGGAAAGAGAACGGGAGCGAAAGCGGCGTAAAGCGAAGAAGAAGAAGAAGAAGGATGATAAAACAAGGAAGAGAGAGAGAAAGAGGTCTGAGCAGGAGGGAGGAGATCCTGAAAAAAGAGAGGAACTTAAATCAGGGACACTAGACTACCCATCATACCCAGCTCTGAGAAGGGAGTCCTTTCGGAAAAAGAGTGAAAGCTCCATCAGAAGCTATGGATGGAATATCCCAGGCGACGAAGAGAGGAGGGAAGAGAAAGAGAGGGATGAAGCAGAGGACAGCAGAGGAAAAGAAAAGGTCCTACGGCGAAGGAACAGCAAGCACTACCAAGGGTCCAGCACTAAGCCTTCGACATCTGTAAAGTTCTGGGGAGCGGGAAACCCATCTTCTGACACCATTCCATCTGCCTTCCTGCCTTTGGTGCCTATCTCCTCTAAAAGGAGGAAGAGTAAAAGCTCTGACCGGGAAGGTGTAGGAGTCGAAGTGGAGAGAAGGCCTTTGTTGGCAAGGGACGGCAGAAGTGAGATGCATTCCAAAGAGGGGTTGTCCTTTCACGAGTGGGAGTCCGATGGAGAGGATGAGGAAGAGGATTCTGAGCAGGAGAGGAGGAAAGGCGGGGGGCGTGGGAAGCGGCGCAGAGCAGGAAGGACGATGTCCGATGAGGAGCGGGAACGTGACAAGGTCGTCGGGATATATTCTGATGATGATGCTTCTTCCGGGGAGTTTGGAAAGTTTGAGCGGTACTGGGAGGATCATGAAGGAAGGGCGGTCGGAGGCATCGGAGGGGGAGGTTGGTTTTTTAGCACCTACCCCTCCAGGGAGAAAGTCGGCAGCATCAACAGTAGAGATGACCTGTTCCTGGAGCGAGGCGAGAGGTGGGGTACAGCAGAGATTGGATGGGGGTCTGGTGGGGGAGGAGGAGGAGGAGGAGGAGGAGGAGGAGGAGATGGAGGTGAAAGAAGTTGGGGATCAGGATCACACTGGCCCCCTCCTCCTCTTTCCCCACCACCTCCTCGGCGATACTGGTCAGTGGATAAACTCCACATCCAGGATGAGAAGAAGAGTAAACGCAAGTCAAAGGACAAGAGCAGAGGGCGGGCAGCTTACTCCTCCCGTCACTCACCGCGACATCACCCGCACCCCCACTCAGCCAAATGGGCCCGTGTAACCTCAAGAAGCCAGGAAGAGTTGTACCGCCATTGCCAGAGTTTCGGTGGCCCCCTGAAGCCTAAGCATGACTCCTCCTCGTCCTCCAAGCCAGACCGCTCACAGAATCCATCGAAGTCTGGCAGTCAGTCGAACCTCATCCTCCAGCAGCGGACACAGAGAGCGGATAGGGATCGAGGAAGGCAACAGTCCCCGACCCCAACCCTCTTACCTAACATGCCACCCCCACTCCCTGCCCTCCCGGCTCCTCCGTCCTCATCTCACCCGATCCATGCTCCTCCCCCTACCTCGTCCTCCTCTGTATCCTCCCCCTCCGTGGTCTCCTCCACCCCGGGGGCACTCCAGTCCTCCTCCATGGCTTCGGCAAGTGCCAAACTGCAGTACCAGAGATTGCGCTCTGTACCCCAGCCCCAGAGGTTTCCTCAGTCTCCTCACTTACCACTTAAAGCCAAGAGCCTTTGCTCCCGAAGGGGCTCGGCCCATTTCTCCAGCGTGGAGAGTGAGGTCTGAAGTGCAACAAGGTATTAAAGTCATAAGAAGGACAACTCTGGTGATCTGGATCAGAATCCGCAAACCTGGCTACCCTGCCAAGTCGGTACAGTACTCGCACTGAGCCCTTTCCTAAAGCTCTGCACAAACAAACCAGAAAGCCAAACTCACCCAACGGGTCCAAGGTCCAAGGGAGACAGGAGCCGTCTTGTGCTCACTCTAGTTATCTTTCATTCCTGCGAGTATGTGAAAGACTTCAACCAACGCAACAGCGTATTCTGAACTGGGTAAACCGACACACTTAAAGTAACTCAGACATTAAAGTGGTACGACTAAGAGAGAGCCCTTTGCTTTGGATGTTGAAGCGGAGCAGTAGTTTGTATTCGGAGGATTCTTAATGCTTACTGAGGGCTCAGGAACTTTGTAGTACTGTGTGCCTGCTGCTCTCCGAAGCCTTGAACACAGAACAGTGTTGGTATTTTTTTGCTTAAACAAACGCTTACCCCCACTTTCATTTTCCTTAACGAACTGTTTACACCCCCGCAGAACTGTGATGCCCGCCCAGGGCACTTTTGTTTTGTATAATCAACACCTTCATGTATAGAGGGAGAAGAGGGTGATTACCACTTTGTCCTTTTTGTGTTACCCATGCACGTTCTCTTCTTCTCCTCTCTTTCGTTCCCCTCCATCCTTTCCCTAATTTTCTCTCCTCCCCCTTACCTTCTCCGTCTTTCAGTTTTTTCTGCTTTACCTCATTTCACACCTTATTCACAAGTCTATCTTCTCATCTCCTTCCCTGCTCCCCCCCCTCTCGGCTCCTCTCCTTGATGTGATTATTCTGTGTGTCTGTGCTTTTCTGTGTTTGTATTCTTGACGACAGGGTAAGTCAACTGTGACTGATATTCTACTGGCTTAATGAAAAGCTGAGTGCCAAACCTAAGTAGAGCTCCACATCAATCTGTACGACGACAGCTGCTGTGTTTTCTTTTTATCTCGCAGAGCAATCAGTCATCTCCCAAAAATGTGCACATGCAAATACACACATAAAAGTGCACACACAAACCTACGTGCACAACACCCACCCAAAAAGTCAACTCATCTCTTCTATTTCTTGAGCAATACATTTTTCACCCTCCGTTCACATTTTTGACTTTAAAACCTTTATTTGACCTCTGTGTTGTAGTTGTTGTTGTTATTGACGTGTTCTATATATCACAACATGTATTAAGTTGATACAATGTTAGCACTGTGCCATACGACTCAAACCGGGGTGCACACGCAAAGTTCTCTCAACTACCTACGACAACGGAGGCGGAGTGTGTTCCCTCCCTGTGTTTGACTGAATGTAAAGTCGAGCCAACAAGTGTGCTGCAACAACAATCAAGACACTTGAAGACGGGAGTTGTAGCATTTCTGGTTGCGATGGAACCGTGTCGACTTCCAGAGGCGGCAGTTTGCAAACCGAGCAGAGTCAGGAGTCGCTGGAGGATTAAATCTGCAAAGGGGTTCAGTTAGAAATAGATTTTTGTATCTGTTTGATTTCATTGCGACTGACGCACTCGGTGGAGCCACCGTTGATGGACAAGGTGTAAGAAGTTGCAGGGAAACAAATACTTTGAGCCTTATGCTAATTGCTCCTGCCATATGGTTTGTGTAGAGTATGAATATGAAAGTGTGTATTTTCAGTATAATGTCTGCTGTTAGCCTTGTGCTAGCAAGACTGTGTGATCGTATGGGAAGGAATTAGTTTGATGCAACGTTAGATCTGGTGTGAGTGCCGTGTTGAGCCTGTGCCTGTGTCGGATGCTAACTAACGGATGAGGCAGCTTAAAGAAGTGGAGCTGATTCTGACTGATGGCGTATGAAAGCCGCAGCAGCACCCCGAGGATTCCTCGCCTTGTAAATGTGTAACCAAGAGCTAGAGCTTTTTAATCCATCACCGAGCTGACACCAGCAGTTACACTCCGATGTCAAGCACTTAGCTCGAGTCCAAGTAGCCAGTTGTGACCACCATCACTCGAGTCCAGCGTCAGGACCCTGGACGTCAGAGGAGTTTTAGTGCAGAGGCCAGAGCCACTGGCACAAACTGGTTTCCAGCCTGAGCCAACTTTCCCATTCCCACTGGTCAGCTCATGTTATTTCCCTGGATCTGCATCTGAGCCATAACTTACTTCAGCGGAAGAAAAGAAAAGAGAAACTTAGTTTTTAACATTGAACTTGTTGTGTAGAGTTTTGTCCGACTTTCTTTAAGAAAAAAAATCTACATATATATATATTATATATATATATACACGATATATCTTTGTGGCGGTGGATAGCGTTAGAGAAAATTGTTGTTTAGAATCTTGACATTTAGGGATATTTGTTTTATTTGTTTCTCATTCCAAGTACATTACGATTCTGATATATGACGTGTTATGATCTCAAGTTCCCTCAAAGTCACTGGCAACAGGGAAACTCTTCAGTTCACATCGTATGGAGCCAAACCGGAGACAGTTCAGTGCTTTGCTAATTACGACCAGTTGTCGACATGTTGGTCAAACTTCTGACAGACCAGGAACAGCGTGAAGTCAGTGTGTCTCTGTGCGTTCACACCGCCAGCAGCTCCAGTGTGTTGAGACAAAGACCTTTTGTATGGAAGGGGCGCCCCAGTTGAACCATTTGGACTTGTGCCTTTCTCAGTGTCAAACTGTTCCTGGAACAGAATCTGTCAACAAGTGTAAGCGGCTGATTGAGTGTTAGCGAGGCAGCTGCTAGCGGTGTGGACCCAGAGGTTCCTCAGTGAGTCAGCATCTCCCTCTTTCTCCTCATGTCCATCCATCGTGTTGTGTTCGTGTCTGCAAATGTAAAGCTGATCTGTTAAAAAAAAAAAAAAGAAGAGTATCTGTGGATATATTTATTTCATCTAAAAAAAAGAAGAGCATATCTAAATACATATGAAAGTATATTTCAAGACGCTAAGATCTATGTTATATAAGTTTGTCTACTAAATTTACGATATTATCTCAATGAAAATGTCTTTTTTGTCTGTTTGTCTGTGTCTTCTTGTCTCAAACCTCCTGCCCAGCCCCCTACCCCCACCCCCCCCCCCCCCCCCGCGAAAACAGAGACCAGTATGTAACTGTGTTTTCTCTTGAGACGACCATCCGCCTCCATTAGCTATCGACTGCGGCTAACGCTAGGACGTCAGCGGAGTGACACCGTGGAGGGGTGCGCGAGTGTCTTATGGCCGTGTCACTGTAGCAGTCGTGTTGTGTGCGTCTACCCAGAGGGGCCTTTCCTTTGGTTTGGGCTACAGATTAATGACTAATTAAACTTTTGTGGATACAGCAGCTTTTACCACGACTCTCACGTTCCGGGAATCGAACCCCCGGCGTTTATACCGCAGTGTACAGCGACCTCTTTTAAACACAACGTAGAGAGCAGCACAGGCTTTTTGTCATTTCTCAGTAGCTGTATTACGATTAACAGACACGCACAGCGCCCCCTGCCAACCGACCCATATGGTATATATAAGAACTTTGATATACGTGCATAGTGTGTTGTATCTGCCAAGCTGCTGTGCTGTTTAACAAACGACTTATACATAACAAACACACAGGTTCTTTCCTAATTTTTACAAAACGTATACAAATTAATATGACACATGTTGGGGGGGGGGCAGGGGTCAAGGTGCTCAGTAGTGTGGTTGCCACTTAGGCCTCAAGGGGCCGAACCAGGGCTTTCTTTTGATAATTGTGTCCTAGAACAACTAAACCAGTCGGGACCTCCTCCACCTAATGGGTCAGCTGCCTGAGACGGGACAGGGACTCCCCCCCCCCCTCTGAATCTGTTGAGGCAAAGTGAAATGTTGAAGCATGTGAAGCGTACCGACCCTGAGCCCTGGTCCAGTTAGAGCCGGCAGTGGGACCACAGCCACAGTGTCTCCCTGTCCACCTCCACACAATGTCTCAAGGCCTTGTATTAATACTGCTGTACTGAGTGACTGTACGCGATGATGGCTGCTTGTGCAACACCGTATTGTCACCCCCCCCCCACACACACACACACACACACACACAGACTCACACACGTGCAAAGATACACACACATGTACACACACGATGACAATACTGTGTTGTACTGCGACCAGGACAGAATTAAAAAGAAGATTTTAATAAAGAACTGAAACAAAACTCATGCGTTTGTTATTTGGCTGGTTGAGATAAGGAGGCTTTGAGAATATTAAACTGATCCGGGATCTGCTTAATTAGATTCAAAGACATTTTACTGTTGCGTCCTTAATCTGTGCTGAGAGTAGTTTTATAAAATGAAAGAAAAATCCAGAATTACACACATTATACGTGATTAACACTGATAAATCAAATGTTGACTATTGCTGTCTCCCTACAATATGGTGCGAGGAACAGAACTGATGACGAGGCTGCAAATTAAAATAAAAAACATCGGGGGAGATAAGACTCCGGCTGCTGAAAGAACACAGAAGAAGAATAAACAGGAAAGATTTGGGACAAAAGGCTGAAAAAGAACAAAGAGAGAGGAGGGGCGGGCCGGGTGGAGAGGGATAGAATAAAGAAGGAGAAGGAGAAGGAGAAGGAGAAGGAAAGGTAGAGGGGGGGGAGACGGGGGGAGGAGCCGGCGGTGGCTTCTTGTAGAGTCTGCAGGTTCAGATAGAGACGCTTGTCATGTCTGACAACAACAGGCCTCCACTGAGCGTGAGGTGTGTGTGAGCAGAACCGCAGATACAGAAACATCTCACTCACATACACAGACACACACAGACACACACTGACACACACTGACACACACCCTCACAGCAGGAGCTTCCCTCTAATGCTTCCTCCGCCTGCCGCTTTACAGTCCTATAATTAGACGAGGTTCTGGAGTTAAACATGTTGACTCTAAATGACAATTTACACACACTCACACACACTCTCACACACAAAAACACACAAACACACAAAAACACATACACTCACACACACACAGTCTGTGTTCCTGCTGTCAGACCTGTGCACTCTGTGATTAATGCCTCCTCCTGATGTCTCTCACCTGCGCACACGCGTGTCAACACGTGACCCCAGGGACTCGGAGGCGACCACGTGACGGGCGGCAGAATGTCAGAGTCACAGTTCATCAGGATGGAGCGCTGCCCCCCCCCCCCCGGTGGGCGAGCTGTCACGTCCACCAGCCGACGCTCACCTGCTTCATGGACCCGGCGCCTCCGTCACTCTGACCTGCAGCAGCGGTAAATGCCAACGTGTGGTGATTCATTCACTGCTGCCATTAGAGGATGTTTGGAGACAAAGAGAACACGCCTCATTTACATACGTGTCAGAGGAGACGGTTCACAACATGTGATGCAGTTGGTTACAGGTATGAAAAGAGTTTATAGGTCATGTCCCGCCTCCTGCTGCTCTACAGGCTCCGCCCCTCGCCTGGATGTTCCCCACATGTTCCTGTTGCTGTGAACGACAACAGGCAGCAGTAAATTACACACAATGTACACACACACACACACACACACACACACAATGTACACACAGACTCACACACTCAGTGTCTATCAAGCCTCCTCTCGGGCCTCTTGCACTGATCACACTCATATAAAAGGCATTCTTCCCATCAGCCATCACTGCCTGGAGGGTCGTTTACCCCCGAGTCAGTGAAAGTGAAGCATGATCAGGTGGATGCCTCTACACACAGACACACACACACACACACAGACAGACACACACTGACACACACACACACACACGTGCAGGCTACCGTGGTGTATGAAATACCTCCCGAGGCGTCGTCCATTAGCAGGCGAGCATGTGTCTGATTTACGGGGGGGGAAACTCGGGGTCGTATTGATTAAACGAGGTGAGTCCAGGTTCAGTTCTCTGAGGACACGTGCACGCTCACACACGTGCACGCTCACACACGTGCACGCTCACACACGTGCACGCTCACACACGTGCACAGCTGACCTCCAGCTCCAGCTCCAGCCCCTTCCATTCATTGCATAGAGACAGATGGAGCTCCAGGTTTACTCTTATAAACACAGTACAATGACGTCGGGCAGGAATTGAGATGGATCCTCCGTGTAGTGATCTCCTGTGCACACGCATGTTCCTGTGCACACGCATGTTCCTGTGCACACGCATGTTCCTGTGCTCACCCAATGTTTCACACAGAAGAAGAAACAGCCGACCAATCAGAGCGATCGATGAATAGACTTGTTTGGATCCAGTGATATGTTCTGTGATATGTTCTGTGATATGTTCTATGATATGTTCTGTGATATGTTCTGTGATATGTTCTGTGATATGTTCTGTGAGATGTTCTGTGATGTGTTCTGTGATATGTTCAGTGATATGTTCTGTGATATGTTCTGTGATATGTTCAGTGATATGTTCAGTGAAATGTTCTGTGAGATGTTCTGTGATATGTTCTGTGAAATGTTCTGTGAGATGTTCTATGATATGTTCTGTGATGTGTTCTGTGATATGTTCTGTGATATGTTCTGTGATATGTTCTGTGATATGTTCTGTGATATGTTCTGTGATATGTTCTGTGAGATGTTCTGTGATGTGTTCTGTGATATGTTCTGTGATATGTTCAGTGAGATGTTCTATGATATGTTCTGTGAGATGTTCTGTGAGATGTTCTCTGATATGTTCTGTGATGTGTTCTGTGCTCTGCTGGTGGAGCTGCAGACTGAACGTCTTCTCTTTGATCATAATTATTGAGCTAATGATTAATTGGTGTGAATCCCTACATGAGGTCCCTTCACCTCTCCTCTCCTGCTCTCCTCCTCTTCTCCTCCTCTTCTCCTCCTCTTCTCCCTGAAGGTCCCTGAAGGGATTAATAAACCACCATCTTCTCTTAATGGTGCAATCACAATAACAACAGACACTTTCATTAGCTGCTTGATGGAAGCAGCTTATGGTCGCCAGCTGTTTGCAGAGGCAGTCGCCTCGTGCCCGTGTTCATAATCTATACTTCTGTCTTCTGTGCACGTCCTCAGACTCATCATGTAAATGTCTGCACACACTCAACCGCCCCCCCACCCCCCCCGCCCACCCCCCCGAGCC
>CM028872.1:19752909-19768536 GCA_016801935.1 Platichthys stellatus
CCTGCACACACACACACACACACACACACACACACACACACACACACTTGTGCACACTCAGTGGGGGGGACACCACAGACACTGACTGTCCTTGTTGGGGGGGGCTGTCTCTGTGAGTCGGGTCATGATGGTGTGGCTCCAGGGAGGCGGCCATGTTTGTGTTTCCCTGTTGTCTGACGCCTGGTACAAAAGGTCAGAGGAGGAAGAGGCTGGTGGCATTTGGAACGTGTGTGTGTCTGTGTGTGTGTGTGTCTGTGTGTGTGTGTCTGTGTGTGTGTAGTGTGTGTAGTGTGTGTTGCTGCTCTGACACTGTGCAGCAGAGTTCCTACATATTCTCCTCGACATCACATCTAATCCACCATATGCTTCTTGTTCCCTGTGGTCCACGAGGCAGCGTGGACACACACTCTAGTTGGGATGTGGACACACACACTGCTCCTGACCTGGACACACACACTCTGCTCGTGACCTGGACACACACTCCAGTTGTGATGTGGACACACACAAGCTGCTCATGAGTGTGTGTCTGTGGAGCTGCACGAGGCCGTCGGGCTGTTTCCAGTCTGACGAGCTTCTCTCTCTCTTTCACCCGGAGCTCTGCCCCGTCTCTCGACCCTCGTCTCCTGGAGCGTCTCACTGGTTTCTCACTTTGGATGCTGGACCAGCAGACTAACTGGGGAGGCAGAGAGTCGGCCTGAAGGATCCAGAGTCTTATTTCCACTCGCTCTTTTCGTGGAGATTGGATTTCGGTACCAGTAGGAATCTCAGCCCACAGAAGCTCCTCAAGTCCAACTTCCAACAGGAACGTTAATGATCCAACCTCCTTTCAGCCACTTGGTCTGAAGAGAAAACACAATAGAAACCTTGAACGAGGGTTTATTTAAACTCACTGCTTTGTGATTTATCATTTAGATTTCATCCTACACCAAACTGCTTTACAGCCGATCCCCTGTCACGAGCTCTAACGATAGAAACACATTAAACATCCACAGAAACAGAACTGAGCATCGTCACCATTCAAACCTGATATCAGCTCAAACTGAGCAGCTGAGTCCCAAAGTGAGGGTCGGACCAAGTGGCTCAAGGTGAGGAAACACGGAGGTTGTGGGTTCAATCCTCCTCAGGTTGAAACTGGACGATACGACTTCCGAATAAGAAAACAACTCTGAGAAATGGTGTGTATGTGTGTCAGTGTGTGTGTGTGTGTCTGTGTGTGTGTTGAGCTTAATGCTTGAGTCTGTAATCAGCTCTCTCTTCTCTCTCGGCTCAGACGTTGTTTTCTCCTGAACCTCTTCACCTCCGTCTGTCTCTGCCTCTAATTCATGTCTTTTTCTCTTCCTTCTATTCTCTGTTTCTCTGTTTGTCTCTTTCTCTCCCTCTCCTCTTGTCCTCCTCTCTCTCTCTCTCTCTCACTCTGTTTTCCTACTAACATGTTCTTGTTGCCCGTGACCTGAAGACGACCCGACTAACCTCTGTGGTTCTGTTTCTCTCTCAGGTCCGGAGAAGGGCCGATGTGTGGCGTCGGAATATTTCACCGAGCCAGAGATCGAGATCACGACAGAAAACACGGCCAACATCCTCAGTGAGTCACGTGCGTCCTCACATTTTGATTTGTGGTTTATATCGTACACACACGACTTTCATCCCGTCCTCCCCCTCCTGCAGAAATGGTCCGGACCGCCACCCCCTTCCCGATGGTCTCTCTGCTCTTCGTCTTCACCGCCTTCGTCATCAGCAACATCGGACACATCCGGCCTCAGCGCACCATCCTGGCCTTCGTGTCGGGGATCTTCTTCATCCTGTCAGGTACAGACCGAGCTTCACCGTGCTTCTCAGTGGAAAGTTGAACGAGGTAACAAACCGCCTCAGTCTGGAGATGGACTCGTCCTCTCTTCACTCAGACACAGCGGAAACGAGGTGTGGAGACAGATCACATCTTGCAGAACACTTCATGATTCTGTTGATCTACCACAGACTCCGGGCGTTTCATGGTTTGATTCCATATTTTCCAATTATCGCTCTGAAGGAGACGAGTGTCTGTGCACAGCTGTCGGAGAATCTGTGGAAAAACAGAAACACGGTGTTCTCAGTTTCTGATCTTTATTCAAGAGGGTGCTCTTTATCATTTAGAAACATTACTTCTTCATTTCACAGTCGGATTTGTAGAGATTTACGAACCCCAGTGTTTCTCACTCACAGTTTCAGATTCATCTCCCAGTGCGTTAGTTGGTTTTCCAGATCTCAAACCTTGTGAATGTGGATCTGAAACCTTTTGAATCTTCCCTCTGAACCCAGGCTCTTGTGGCTCCTTGTTATTCCAGGGGCGAGTTTACAACACCCACTTATCAGAGCTTGTGGTTTTTGCCGCTGGAGGCAGGAACCTGTTGTTTGCTCTCGGCTCAGATCCCAGTCCTACTTCGTGTTCTGGGTTATTCAAGCTTTCAAAGCCTGTTTTCCCCAGTGACTCCTTTACCCATAATTCATCAGGACTGTAGAAACAAGCAATAAGACTGACGGTGAGTAAAAGTCCAATGAAAGTGTGAAACTCGCCTGTCATCTTAAATCAGATGTGAAGAAGAAGAAGAGAGCTTGTGAGAAGTCGACGTTCTTCAAGGTTAAAGATAAAACTTCAGCTCAGAGGATGAAACTCTTCTTCTCTCAGCTCGTCACACGTCTCCTTGTTCTCGAGTCGACTGAACATCCAACTGGATTTAATTCAGATAAGTGCTCAGAGCTTCCTGCAGGACAGCTGGTTTGAGACTCTGCTGCAGGAGGGAAGAGTTTCAACCAGCAGGTCGTCTCTGTCTTCTAGTCTGAGGTTTCAGTCTGAAGATCCTTAATGAGCTGCTGCTTTTCTCCAGGACTTTGTGATCTGAAGGGAAACGACACAAACCTTCAGAGCAAAGTCCGATTCTGCTCCAGCTGCAGCCTCGGGTGCAAAGCTGCTGGAGAGAAGGTTTGACTTGTGCTTTTATAGATTATTCATAAGAGCAGAGATTAGTGCATTGAGCCGAATGATATCGTCCATTCAAACCCTCGGCTGCTGAAGATATCCTCTGAGAGAGAACTGGTCTAATCCGGCCTGAGGTGTTTGTGTAGTTTCTAGTTTCATCACAACAGGTTCATGTCAATGAGGAAGAGTCAAAACACACAGAGACGTGAGAGACGAAGACATGTCTCTAAAGAAGCTTCTGATTCTAAACTGGGACAGAAGCAGCATTAAATTAAAGTTCACATATCTGAGACCTTCAGAGCGGCGGCGTCTCGTCCTCACGTTCAGACGCTTCCTGTTTCCTCCGGCGCTCAGCGGGTGAAGTGGCTGCTGGGAGTTTTCTAGGCTCCGTTCAGGATGACATCACCCTCCTGGTTTTCTCTCTCTAGCTGACAGACGCTAGCGGAGCGTGGAGGACTGGACACGAGGGACAAACATGATGTCAGAGAAATGTCTCAGAGCCGAGCTGCAGATAAACACACTCACAGACACACACAACTACACAAATACACACTCAATCAGGCGTGTGCGTGTGTGTGTCTGTGTGTGTGTGTGTGTGTGTGTGTGTGTGTCTGTGTGTGTGTGTGTGTTCTGGTAAAAGTGAGTTTTAAAAAGGCAACAGTACATTTGCCCCAAAACCTTGTCTCAGTCAGTTCTGTGTGTTTCTGTCAGTCGCTCGTTACCTAGAGGTCACAACATGGAGGATGTGTGTGTGTGTGTGTGTGTGTGTGAGTGTGTGTGTGAGTGTGTGTGTGTGTGTGTGTGTGTGTGTGGGTGTGTGCACGTTCACGCACATGCAGTTCTGCGCATTCAGACACAACACCTCCATCTGATGGCCAAATGAGGGAACTGCATCTTTTGTGACGCTTTTGTATTTAATTAGTTTAAATCTTTCACCAGTGAACCACTGTCATATTCATATTTCATGTAGAGGTAAGGACTGATGACACTGGATTAATGAAAGAGAAGAAGAACCCAGATGCTTCAAAGCTTCTCTCAATCAGCCTGCAGCACAGAACAGGTCTGAGATCAGCAGCATCACTCGCTCTGCTTCATTATCCTGAAGATTACATCCGATCAAGCGTTTTTTTAAATGTTAAATGTTCACTCAGTTTGAAGACCTCACACCAAAGATTGCAGTTGTTTACACGATGACAGTGGTTGAAGGTTCGATTCCCAGTTCAGGTAGGAGCGATCGAGAATACAGAAGTCTGAGTTTGACCTGCAGCTCTGGGAACCTGCAGCTCTGGGAACCTGCAGCTCTGGGAACTCGAGGCTCTGGGAACCTGCAGCTCTGGGAACCTGCAGCTCTGGGAACCTGCAGCTCTGGGAACCTGCAGCTCTGGGAACTCGCAGCTCTGGGAACCTGCAGCTCTGGGAACTCGCAGCTCTGGGAACCTGCAGCTCTGGGAACTTGCAGCTCTGGGAACCTGCAGCTCTGGGAACCTGCAGCTCTGGGAACCTGCAGCCCTGGGAACTTGCAGCTCTGGGAACCTGCAGCTCTGGGAACCTGCAGCTCTGGGAACCTGCAGCTCTGGGAACCTGCAGCTCTGGGAACCTGCAGGAGGAACCAGGAGCGTCTCAGGCCGACAGGCGTCTGGTTGTGTATCTCAGTGACCCAGACGAGGAGTTACAGCTCAGAGGAGGAGCACCTCCCTCTGGGACGCCCTGAAGCAGAGGCTTGAATCCAGCCTCACACATTCTAAACACTCTGTGGTGTGTGTGTGTTTTATTCCTGTTCGCATTGTGTTGACAGTGTGAAAGAAACAAAATGAGCAGTTTTGTTTTATTTCCAGTGAAGCATCTTTCCTGTGATTAGTGGGTCAGTGCTTTGCTGCAGGATTCTGGAGGTCAGCTGCAGAGAGTGTCTGTCGACAGGGGAGGAAGCTCTGACACACTCATAATGGGGATTCACTGTGTGTGTGTGTGTGTGTGTGTGTGTCTGTGTGTGTGTGTGTGTCCTTGTTTATCTCTTTACCACAGTCTGTTGTTGGGGCTCTCTAGGCCTATTTACAGAACAACCAGGACACATTATCATTAGCTCTGCCAGCTACACACACACACACACACACACACGCACTCTCACAAACACACTCACACACACGCACACACACACACACTCTCACAAACACACTCACACACACGCACACACACTCTGAAGGCCTATTCAGATGGGATTATAATTGTAGTGTAATTACTCCTGATTCTCCAGTTGTTTGCAGTTTGTATTGTTACACATTGATGGTTGTGAGAGGGTCCTCCTGCCCCCTGGTGATAACTCAGAGTCTCTGCGCCTCCTCCTGCTGCTCCTCCTCTCCTCCTCCTGCTGCTCCCCCTCTCACCTCAATGTGTCTGTTGATGTGAACACGTCTGAGTGAAGACTCTCCTGCTGCGTCCGTCAAGTGTGAAGGACGAACTCCAGGGAAAGTCCAGAGCTGTGTGAACATCCACTGGAGTTCATGTGTGAGAGCATCACTGGAGAACCTCTGTTTGTGCTAATAAGAGTGTTTGTGTGTCTGTGTGTGTGTGTGTGTGTGTGTTTACAGGCCTCAGTCTGGTGGTGGGTCTGGTCTTGTACATCTCCAGCATCAATGACGAGGTGATGAACCGACCCAGAGAACCAGAGGGCTTCTTCCACTACCGCTACGGCTGGTCGTTCGCCTTCGCTGCCTCCTCCTTCCTGCTCAAAGAGGTGCACACACACACACACACACACACACACACAGACACACACAGACACACACACACACGCTCACACACACACGCACAGACACACACACACTCACACAGATTGCTCAGAATCTAGTTTGGATGACGACCAATCGCAATTTAGCTAAATACACTCGAGCATTTGCAGCTTCACACAAACTGCTGGTAACACACACACACACACACACACACACACTCACCGCACACACACACACACTCACCGCACACACACACACACACACACACTGCGTAGGAGCCGTCATCCTGCATCAATATTCATAAATGTTAATAGCTTGAGGGCAGCAGCTCCGTCGCAGCACAGTGTGGGGGGGGGGGGGGGGGGGGGGGGGGGGCTCCACTCCTCCACTTCTCCTTCTCGATCTTCCTCTTCTTCTCTTTCATCCCCCTCTTCTTCACTTGTCTTCTCTCTCTCTCTCTTTCTGTCCTCTACTTTAATCTTGTCTCCTGTTCTTTCGACTTTTATCTTTGGTTCGTTAATTGTCTCCTCTCCTCCTCCTCCTCTTCCTCCTCCTCCGCTTCCTCACTTCTGTCCTTTCACCTTTCATCTCTGATTTCTCTTTTCCTCCTCTTCCCTGTTGTCATCTTCCTCTTCTCTCCTCTTCTTCTCTCTCTCACTCAAATCTACTTCTTTCTTCTCTTCTCCTCATCCACTGTCTCTCCTCTGTTCTCTGTTTTTCTTTCTCTACTCATCTTCTTCTCTTTTTCTGTAATTTTCTTCCTCTCTTCATTGTCTTTCACAGGTTTTTCCTCTTTGTATGTCCTCTACACTTCTATCTTCTATCTTCTCATCTTTTCCTTCTCTAATCATCTGTCTCCCTCCTTCTTTCCCTCTGTTTTCTCATCCTCTTCTCATCGCTCTTTCCTCCCTGGTGTTGTCTCCTCGCTGTAAAAACATTTGTTTAAGAACATTATGATTTAAACGTCTTGTTTCCCTCCATCTCTCTCACACACACAGACACACACACACACACACAGACACACAGACACAGACACACACACACACACACAGAGACACACACACAGTCTCAAGTTTCAGGGCTGGTGCAGCGATGATGTTTTGCATGCATGATGAATGAGCTGTGAACGCTCTGCGGGTGCGGGGGTGAAAACATGAATACATTTTTGATAATTGTTCATTTCCCCCGAGGAAAACCAAGCCTTTTGTCAACTATGCATAATGATTGTGAATTTGTTCGAACACACACACAGACACACACACAGACAGACACACACTGAAGGATCGAGCTGACTCTGTTGTTCTATTAAAGCTTCTCCAGTTCGTTTGGATTCTTGTGATAAAACTGATTTTTAGTTTTCATGGTTGAATTCTCGATCTTGCAGTTTTCCCTCAGACGCCCTCAGAACCTAATTATCTGTTTGACTCTGTCAGACACTAAACCAGAGCTGTTTACGAGCAGGATGTTAATAATATCACTTCTACATTCTACACAGTTTAAGAACCTAATGGCCCCGGTGGGCGATTTGTCTTCATCATCCACCTCTGCTGCTTCTTCACAAACATCCAATATGAGAAAGAACATGAAATCATCACATGAGAGAGAAATCAAGCACCAGAGGAAAACTGTGTTTAATCCATCAACTGAGGAATGAAACCCGTGAGGAGCACGAGGGAGAACAAACCTCCTCTGGATCAGAAAAAGATTATGAACTTATTAAAACATTTGCTAAACTCCTTTTGGATCCAGAGGGTTTTTCTGTCTTTTTAATGTCATGACGCAATCAGTGTTTTTATTTCTTATTGCTAAAGATCTGTTTAATAACCTGAACATCTGGCTGCACAGTGTGTGAGGAAAGAACATGGAGCTTCTGTAGATTAATAAAGAATCAGACTTTTATCATTTAAAAAATCAAACAGAATTAGAACAGAATAATTCGGGTCCTGATACAGATATTAGTGAGTAGAAATATACAATTCTAAGATGTCATCATAAAATCAGTATGACTAAGAAATGTAATTGAGGCTTTTTGATTTACACTTAAACAACCTACTACATAATATTAATAATATTTATAATAATAGTAATCGTATAACAATATAAGAGCATATGAAGCGAGAAAATCATAGAAAAGAGGTAAAAGAACAACTTTAAAAAACATTTCAAAAAAAAATGTCTCTACAAGTTTTAGGCGACACAACATCCAAACCACTGTAACTATATAAAAACTATGAATACAAATAAAACACAAATATAACATAAATAAAGGACATTAATTAAAAACATGGAACCATCTTTTCTATATTGTTTATTGGGTCAAATCAAAGATCAGCACTCAAACGCTGACTCTGATGTGTCTCATGTGGACGATCTGATGTGTGTGTGTCTTTGTGTGTCTCATGTGGACGATCTGATGTGTGTGTCTTTGTGTGTCTCATGTGGACGATCTGATGTGTGTGTGTCTGTGTGTCTCATGTGGACGATCTGATGTGTGTGTGTCTGTGTGTGTCTCATGTGGACGATCTGATGTGTGTGTCTTTGTGTGTCTCATGTGGACGAGTGGATCTGATGTGTGTGTCTGTGTGTCTCATGTGGACGATCTGATGTGTGTGTGTCTGTGTGTGTCTCATGTGGACGATCTGATGTGTGTGTCTTTGTGTGTCCAGGGGGCCGGTGTCATGTCCGTCTATCTCTTCATGAAGCGTTACGCTGAGGAGGAGCTGTACCGGCCCCACCCGGCTCTCTACCGCCCCCGCATGTCCGACTGCAGCGACTACAGCGGCCAGTTCCTCCACCCGGACTCCTGGCCTCCTCCTCAGCGCGGCCGCAGCGCCTCCGACGTCTCCTCCGACATCTCCATCCAGCTCAACGAGACTCCGCCCCCGCAGGCGCCTCCCAAGGGCAGCGGCACCTCCCACCCGACGCCCTCCTCCTCCGGGCCTTCGTCCGCGGCCAGCTACCAGCTCCAGCAGGCCTCCTCCTCCTCCACCTCCTCCTCCTATCCACACCCCCTTCACCCGGGCTCCACCCTGCCCAGGTCCTCCCACGCCCACGCCCATGGTCACCCGCACCCCCACCCCAGTGGGCCCCCGCCTCTGGATCTCTCAGAAGCTCCAGAACTTGAGAAGTGATCATTTATCGTAGGTTTGTTTTTCCACGGACTCGATCGAGAAGCTTTGTGACTTTCCACAGAAACGGTTCATCAGCACCTGGAGAACCCCTGGAGACCATCTGGAGAACTTCTGGGGAACTTCTGGACCCATTGTTCAATCTCTATGTAATTTAACTTTAACACTTATGAACATTAGTTTTACGGAGCAACTCAAACAACTAGCTTGAGGAAAGAAACGTTTTTTTTCTCAGAAACATTTGCTTCTCTTCCGTAAACCTTTACTTTGAAATCTGAGTTTCAAAGTAAACTTGCCACAGTGATAGAAGATATCTCTATTATATTCTATATTCTATAAGTATTGCTCACACTGTTTGACTTTGTTACCGTGACCTTCAGCCACAACTCTTCAGCTGTGAACTCAAATAGAGATTTATACTTATATAGAAACTCTTCTTCTTCCCTCTCTCTCCGACCTTCTGGCTGATTCCACGTTAATGAAACGTCCGTCGTGGTTTGTAAATATTAACGTAAGTTTTAGGTGTTTTAGCTCCAGACTTTTCTAAGCTGTTTGTATTTCGAGAGCGAAGCTTCAGGATGAATGTTAAAACATTTTGTGGAAGGAAACACGAGGACGAACGAGAGACTTTCCTTGTTTTTTAAAAGAAAAGAGCATCGAGCCTCCGAGGGAAGGAGGAGGCGTCCCCGGTGGTACGATCCACCGGTGGTACGATCCTCCGGTGGTACGATCCTCCGGTGGTACGATCCTCCGGTGGTACGATCCTCCGGTGGTACGATCCAATCGGATGCCTTGGACTCTAGGTGCTGTGTATATGATGATAGTCTGAGCAGATGAGTCGGAGCAGACGTCTGAGAGACAGATTCAGATTCGGTTCCTTTTGAATCAGACGCTGGTGGAAATGTTTTTTCTCATCAGCTCGATTCCTGACGAGGAACATTTCCCAGTTTCCTGCTCAGTGTCGACCGACTTGAATTGGAACGCTCCCCGGTTTCATGAAGACATGGACGCTGTGAGTCGAGGTGCACTTTGATAAACATGAGCTTCCATGGGGAGCAGGCTGAAGACCTGAGGAGCAGATGGCCTTGAATTCCAATTTACTGCCTGTTTTAATCTATTATTAATGTGATGTAGCTTTGCTTCCTCTCAACAGAACAAGACTTCACCTTCCACTGCATCCAGACTTTCAAACACTTAGAAAAGAGGAAATATCAGAAAATGTATCAAATGTGTTTTTGTGTTAACGAAGCTCCGGAAATCATCCAACAAATTGTGTTAACAATGAATAACTTTGTCTTATTTAAATTCAACTTTCCTCAAACGTTGCACCAACACAGAACTATCTCGGACAAGGAGCCGCCATCTTGGACTTCTGACGTCATGTGGAGTCAGAGTCTGTGATTGTTGCCGATAAATGACCCTCAGCCAATCACGAGTAAGTCTCACCTGTCAATCACGCAGTTCACCTGTTTTCTAACTGACATGGAGGAGGCGGAGTTTATGACCTGTTCTGCAGCGTGAATTCAAACCTGATGATTTGGCTTCACTTTCAGGGGCTGACGTGTCGTCCATCTTGTTTTAGTCTCATATAAGCCAGTAGGAAGTTTTTACCTTATTTAGGATTAAAGCTCTTTGGCCAAACGATGAACTACAGCCACAAGTCAAACGTTCTAAAGTTATTTAGTTTTTTACACAGAAAAGAAAAACACATTTCTCAGTTTGACTCCTGTTGAACTTCGGATGTTTCACAGCGACGAACTTAAGTTTTTATTTTGCTCTTGTTTTATAAGCGTCTTATCGATCGTACCCAGCAGAGGGCGCCGTTTGTAGCCGTTTGTAGCCGTTTATAGTCCCGCTGGGGGGGGGGACTGTTTCACTCACAGCCTGTGGTACTAATGAAAACCACGTAGCACAGCAGCTGCGATGTTAGCATCTTCCATGAATATCTGCTCTGTGAAAATGAAAACATAAAATCCTTTAGTAGCCGACAGCTTCCGCTAGGTGTTTATTTAAATTGCCAAAGCTGAGCTCTGAGTCGTGAGCTCCCACTCGAGACTCGTTCATGTAGCCCACGAGGTTTTCTAATCGCTCAGCTCGTTCAACGCACATGTTTCTTCAGACTGTGACCTGCGTGTAAATATCCCACACGCGTGTTCACGCTGTAACGAGTAGAGAACATTCAAGTTTACATCTTTGCTTCTTTGACTGGACACATGTTTGTTTCCATCACTTTGCAGGAGTGAGATTTCTATCTGCAGCCGTGTGTTCGATAACTTTAATACCAATAAAGCTTTGCCTGGTCCCAGATCACCCTCTGCTCCTTTCGTCTATATTATTATTATTATTTGATCTTTAACACACTCATGGGAAAGTTGTGCTTTGGTTGGTGACAGAATTTTTAAAGCAATATAAAATGAACTGTTAAAAATGTCATGTATTCATTTTAAGTTATATTAGTTTGATAGTAATTAGATTTAAATGGTTCTACTTTGCCGTGTCCGTTGTTTAATATTCCAGATGCTACTTCAGCGCCTGTGTGATGTGTGCAGGCCTGAGAACAAAGTGAATCATGAGAGTGTGAGTCTGTCTCTGTGATGTGAAGTGTTACTGGATCATCACACGTGTCAGTGCAACACACAACAGATCGTTACCGGGATCGGAGCTGAATCACTTCAGTCTTGAGTTCATATCAACATGAATTTGTATTTTCTCAAAAAGAAAAACAACTTTAAACAACTTGAATGTTTCACTCTCTTGTTTTAAATCTCACAGACGTCTTAGGAAGCCTTAGGATGCTAACGAGGTTAACGAGGGATTCAGCTCAGACTTCAGCTTCTGAGGCGGCTCGTTGGTATTCAGGAGGGTTGAGGAGCAAACTGAGCTGCTGCTGAAATCCTCCGGTCCAATTTAATTATTCTCCACATTATTACACCTCTGTGATTCCAGGCAACTCGCCCGACACCAATTATAAAGTTTGCAGTGACGTCTGTCTGCGGCAGAGAGCTCACAGCCGAACCCGTAAGTTCAGCTGGTCCCAGTTCAGTTATTCAGAGACGCTGGGACACACAGAGGACAGTGGAGGTTAAACAACACAGACCCATCAGCTGTTCTGAGGAGTTTTTTAACACTCACCTATTTCGTTAATGTTGCACGTTGATGACACAGAGAACAGTGAGTGAACCCAGAAACCAAAGTCTGGAAGATTCTGAACTTTGGAAGGAAAGTGTCACTTTAAGGAAACTCTGGTTCATTTAAAAAAAAACCTGTTCTGATGTTTCAGACGTCTCTTCATCAATCTGCAGTTTGCTCTTCTTCTTCACTTCATCTCTCAGCGTTTGTCTTTCTGCTGGACATTGATTTCCTTCTGTCTGTCTTCACTACTCTGTCCATCCTCTTCTGTGAATACACACAGACTCACACACACACACACACACACACACACACACACACACACACAACTCCCTGTTCCTTATTAAACCTGTGAGGAGTGTCTGGTTCTCTCTGTTCTCATCCTTCTCTCCTTCATTTCATCTTTCCTCCACATCAACTGCACAATTATATAAAAACACTTCATTTAAAGAAAACTGATTTACATCCAATCCTCTCTCTCAACCCCCTCCCTCTCTCCATTTCTCTCTCTCTCCCTCCCTCTCTCTCTCCCTCTCTCTATCTATCTCTCTCTCTCTCTCCCTTTCTCTCCCTCTCTCCTGAAGATAATTCAGCTCGTTATTAATCGAAATAATAATATTTTTGCATTAACGACGTGACCGCGCGTCAATCCCGCCGGTGCACGTGTGCTCAGAGCTGTGCAGGAGCGCGCACCACGTGTACTGCGCATGAACACACAGCACTTTGGGAGAAATCATCAGGGAGCGCGCGTCGCTTTGTGAAGAGAATTCGTGAGAAGAGGATGTTCAAGGTAAGATTCGTTTAAATGAAAATCAAGACGAGATGGACTTTGTTCATTTCTTCAGTCTTTAGTTAGAGAACAGCTGTAATGATTTTAAACTTGATTGTAAAACACAGTTATTCTGTGATTTCAATAAAAAAACTGAAGCTGAACAATAAGTAACACTGAGATCACAGGAGAATGTGTATATACATATGTGTGAGTGTGTATATATGTGTGAGTGTTGTATACAGTGGATGGTGTTCAGAGGCTGAGCTGCAGCAGGACTCTGGTTTGTATTGATTGTGACTGAAGGACGTAACTGATCCTGGATCCTGCTTCTCCACTTTCTCTCTGGATTCTGTGATTTCATCTTCTCTTTCTAAACGTCTCTTTTACTTTAGTCCTGCAAACCTAAGAACTAACATGATGTAACTTTATTATTATTATTATTATTTTTATAGGCAACAGGAAAATTCTTGATTTCTTATCATATTTCTGCAAAAGTGAAACTCACTGCTC
Source organism: Platichthys stellatus (assembly GCA_016801935.1). Taxonomy (NCBI): domain Eukaryota; kingdom Metazoa; phylum Chordata; class Actinopteri; order Pleuronectiformes; family Pleuronectidae; genus Platichthys; species Platichthys stellatus. The sequence goes on from CM028872.1 coordinate 19,766,128, forward strand.
CATTAACATGTTTCTCAAATAAGAGAAAGAAAATCACCAGTTTGCTCTGGATTAGAGTATCAACAACAATTTATAATATAACACAGTTCCTTTATTAACAGCTGTGACCCTAAAGGGAACACGTGTGACAGTTTTATACAAACACGATAAGTCTACCTTCAGGTGTGTGTTTCCCATGATGCCTCAGTGGACTTTGTTTGTGCTGGTTTTTCTCTCATGGTCACCAACTCTCCAGCGAGCTCCTCACCACAGGTCCTGCTGCTGCTCTGTATTCAGGCCGCAGCTCTGGATGCAGAGCAGAGCTGATCCGTCCTTGAACCTTCATCCCCTGTGTTGTGTGTTTGTGTTTGTGTGTTTGTGTAGCCGCTGGCGACTCATTACAGCTGTGGTGGTTCCATGAGCTGCTGCAGGAGCATGAATCTGAGAGCAGCTATCTGACTAGTGCACAGAGCAGCTGCAGTTCCTCTAATCACCATCGGATGGAGCATTCAGTCAAAACTCTGCTGTGTGTGAGTGAATCAGTGTAAATCTATAGATGCAGGTCTTTACTAATGTATTCAACGTTTGAAGGGATTTGTCTAATAAATTATTTAAATAGTATGAATCAAGTCGGCTTCTCTGGAGATTTGTCAGAATTAAAACGTTCCTGAATCTCAAATCTCCGGCTCCCGGCGTCAGTCAGAGAAGCTGAATGGTGAGAATCTGGAGATGAGGCGGATCCAGCTGTCACTCAAGCCTGTCAATCATCGTGTCATCATTTATCTTTGGGTACAAACATGAACATTCACGTTTCAGTTAATTGACGTTTATGAACTAGACTCTTATCGAACCGTGTCGATCTCTGTGCAGGACTTCAGGCTTCAGAGTTTCAGGAGCCTGAATGACGTCAGAGCTTTGATCTGTCACATGAGCTCATTTCACTCTTTCACTCTTTCACTCTTCTTTTTAAAAGTTTTCCAGCGTTTCATCACAAACCATTCGAGGCAGAGTGATATTCTGGCCGGTGGGGGTGGAGGTGTCGGAGACTCCGAGCCAGCGTTGGTGTTCGGCTCTGAAACTTTGATTCGTCACTTTCTGTTCCTGTTACTGACGACTGGTCTCATGTGGAGACCGGACTCTGAATTCACTGAGGATTTAAAATCAGAGAAGCTAATTGGACGGTTCTGTTTTATCTGTAAGATTCTAGAAGACGTGAAACTATAAGAACGAGTTGACACTGATCACATCCCTCCAGAGTCGTCTCAGTTTGAACCCTCTACTTTTAGAAAGAGGAAACAAGTGACACATCCCCAGATAGACTCACTAACTAGAGTCCATCATGTTCCTGAACGATCTGGTTTGATGGTGAGGAACTGGTTCTGGATTCTCGTGCAGGTTTTGGGTTGAACCGGTTCAGATTCTTCCTGCAGCAGCTCCAGAGTTAGTGTTCCATCAGAGAGGAGACGGCTGCAGGATCCAGATGTCACACCTTCTCTCTGCTCGTCTCCCAGCAGCAGGTCGTCATGTTCTCTGCTGGTATTGTTATGTAGTGTTGTGTGTGTGTGTGTGTGTGTGTGTGTGTGTGTGTGTGTGTGTGTGTGTGTCACTCTGTGTAATCACTCTGCTTCTATCAGCTCTGATTTGCTAAATTACCTTCATTATCATCGGGCCTCTTTCAGACAGGTCCTGTCTGTCCTCAGGTTGCTTCTGTCTCCAGGTTTTCAGGTAGATGATGTTTCCACAGATCAAACCAGTGACCAGTGAATCGTTAAAGAAAACCAGTGCTGAGCGTCTACTGGTTATTCAGAGTGTGAACTACACAGCTGCTGAAGGACTCGTTGTGTTTGGAGGAACATAAAGACCTGTCACATTCAGGGGTTTGACGTGTGACGCGTGTCCCTTGTGGACGGACGTGTCTCTCCGTCCTCTGTCCTCTGTCCTCTGCCTGTGAAGGGAAGCAGCTCGGCCCCCTGCTGAGCTGCTGCTGATTCCTCTCCTGGGGATTCTGGATGTCCTGTAATAAAAATCTGAAAAAGAAACCGTCAGACCCTCTGGGGGGGGGCTCCTCAGCTCGTTGGAATGGAGCCGCAGCAGCACAGCTGTTCTGCTGCTGAGACGCCTTCGAGCAAGGCATCAATTTCCCACTGGGGTGTTTCAGCCTGTAGTCGACTGCCGGTGCTGAACATGATGATCTCACCAGCAGGAGGAACGTCTGAGGAACATGATGAGTCACTGACGTCTCAGTGTGAACACACACACACGTGTGCGTCTGAACATGTGTGTGTGTGTCGGGTTCGTCATGTATGACATCCAGGATGGAATCACACACACATCTTTTTAAATCTCAGTAGAATCCTCTGAGCTGTTACATCCACCACTCACACACACACAAACACACACACACGCACACACACACACACACACAAACAC
>CM028872.1:19769013-19780462 GCA_016801935.1 Platichthys stellatus
CTGTCTCCAGGTTTTCAGGTAGATGATGTTTCCACAGATCAAACCTGTGACCAGTGAATCCATGTGAACGTGTTGTTATGGTTAATGAAAACCAGTGCTGAGCGTCTACTGGTTATTCAGAGTGTGAACTACTCTCGTCTCTATGCAGAGTTTCAGCTGCTGAAGGACTCGTTGTGTTCCAGCTGATAAACGTTGTGTATCACGGATTCTGTTTCCATGTTTTTTGTCGGAGGAACATAAAGACCTGTCACATTCAGGGGTTTGACGTGTGATGCGTGTCCCTTGTGGACGGACGTGTCTCTCCGTCCTCTGTCCTCTGTCCTCTGCCTGTGATGGGAAGCAGCTCGGCCCCCTGCTGAGCTGCTGCTGAGTCCCCTCCTGGGGATTCTGGATGTCCTGTAATAAAAATCTGAAAAAGAAACCGGCAGACCCTCTGATGGAGCTGGGGGGGGGGGGGGGTCTCCTCAGCTCGTTGGAATGGAGCCGCAGCAGCACAGCTGTTCTGCTGCTGAGACGCCTTCGAGCAAGGCATCAGATTCCCACTGGGGTGTTTCAGCCTGTAGTCGACTGCCGGTGCTGAACGTGATGATCTCACCAGCAGGAGGAACGTCTGAGGAACATGATGAGTCACTGTCGTCTCAGTGTGAACACACACACACGTGTGCGTCTGAACATGTGTGTGTGTGTCGGAGTCGTCATGTATGACATCCAGGATGGAATCACACACACATCTTTTTAAATCTCAGTAGAATCCTCTGAGCTGTTACATCCACCACACACACACAAACACACACACACACAAACACTCACACACACACGCACACACACACGCACACACACACACACACAAACACTCTCACACACACATACACACACTCCACCATGGACTTTGGAATTCACTGTTGCCATGGCAATGAGATGGAGCACGCTCTCTCGCATCGCCTGTATTCTCTCTCTCTTTCTCTCTCTCTCTCTCTATGTCTCTCTCTCTCTGTCTCTCTCTCTCTCTCTCTCTCTTTCTCTCTCTCTCTCTCTATGTCTCTCTCTCTCTGTCTCTCTCTCTCTCTCTCTCTCTCTCTCTCTCTCTGTGGAGGCAAAGCAGCTTCTGTTGTTTCACTCGTCTCACAGCCGACAGCATCAGGTTTTAAACGTTTGTTTGTTTTTCCGGTGACGTTTCATCTTCATCTTCATCTTCATCTTCATCTTCACGTGGAGAACATGTTTGCATGAGAAGCTTCTGCTGGAGCGTCTCCTGGTGTCAAGACTCCTGTCACGTCTGTTAATCAAATCCCTCCTCTGTCTCCTCCTCTCACTCTTTCCTGTCTCTGTCCTCATCGTCTCCTTGTCTTTATCTACTTTCTCTCTTTCTCTCTTTCTCTCTTTCTCTCTTTCTCTCTTTCTCTCTCACTCTCTCCCTCCCAACCCTCCGCCTCTGTCTTTCTTCTCTCAGGAGCCACTGCCATGACAATTCAATGAGAGGAGAGGACGCCAAGTGAAGTCTCCCCTGCTCTCCGGGAAAGGAGGGAAGGGTTGCTCAAGGTAAAGACACCAGAGGAACGAGCAGAAGAAGAGGAGGAGGAAATAAAGAAGAGATAAGAAGAGAGGGAGCGGCAGCGGAGCGAGGGAAGGGGTGAGAAAGCGGAGGATAAGCGGTGGATGGAGGCAGCTCAGACCGGGGCTACGGAGCGCTCTTCACCAACGAAGAAGAAGATCAGCAGCAGCAGCAGGGGGGAGAGGAGATGGAGGCGAAAGGCAGAAACATGCCCCCAGGTAACACACACAGACACACACACAGACACACACACACACACAGGTCGATGTGGTCTCACAAACACAAACAACCAGGGGCACATGTGGATTTGTGTCACACAGATTCAGACACATGCACATTCGATCGAAAGAATTCAAACACACAAACACACAAACACACGGAGAGGAAGGAAACCACCCTTATGTGCACACACACACACACACACACACACACACACACACACACACACTGGAGTGCAGATGTGCACAGAGGGCAACGTGTTGTGGCATTTGTGTAACCAAGCTTCATGTTTGCTCTGTGTGGATCGGGGGGGACTGAAGTGTTGTCACATGACGACTCCATCACAACATTGAATTGATCCTCGTCACCTCGTCTTCATCACGTTTTCTTCACCTTCACTTGTGGCAACAGATTTATATTTTTTCTTACTAATGCAGAAAGTGGTTGATGGAAATGATTCTTCAGTGATGTCGTCCAATCAGGACGCAGAACAGAGAGGATACGTGGGGTTGTGTCACCTCTTGTCTGCATAAAAACGAAAATTGTCGTATAAAATAACAAAAAATTCAAATTTTTCACTTCATCCATCAGTTGCCGTCTTTCAAAAGTGTTTTGACGTTTTAACAATTTCAGGATTTGTAGATTTCTGAACGTTTCGAACCCACCTGGACAAAAAGTTTTATTTTGAAAGACACATTTGAAGAATAGACGAGTAGAATATTGTACGTTTTGTATGATGAATTTGATTGATTGTCTGACACATTTATGATTTTGATGTTAAACTATTCAAACAACTTGACTAATAACAGATTTGAAATCAAGCCTTGTTATTAGTAAACTTCTGATTGAACAGAAACCTCGAGTCCAGTGATGATAACTAAAACTGTGTGATCCATCTAAATGAGACAAGTCAATTAATCAATCATCAGTGTAGCAGCTCGTTAAGAGGCTTCAGATACTTGACTAATATATACAAATATAAATGTATATAAATGCTATTTCATATTCATGGTTTCACGCAAGCAGCAGATTCCTTGAGGGTCACTGGGAGGGTCACTGGGAGGGTCACTGGGAGGGTCGGAGGACCAGTGGGCGCTGTTATTTTGGGATATGCGTTGCCATGGAAACACCCTGCAGGCCTTTTGAATGAGCACTTTCAAAACCGGTGATGCCCCCCCCCCCCCCCCCCCCCCCTGTGACATGTACAGTGAGAAATACACGTTCACCTCATGTTTGTGATCCTGTGAACACATTTTCATCGTTATGATTACAAATGTTGAAATCACAGTGTTTGCATGGTTATATATAAACATGTAGCCCCCCCCTCACATGTTTTATTCCCTATAAATCCCAGTTTACCTCTTCGTCCTTCTATCTGTTCACCTCCGTCTCTCCCTCCTCTCCGTCGCTCATCCTCCACTTTGCCTTCGTCGCCTCCACCCACCTATTTTTGTTCCCGTCTTCACAACCCTCCGTCCCTCCGTCCCTCTGTCCCTCCGTCCCTCCGTCCCTCTGTCCCTCCGTCCCTCTGTCCCTCCGTCTGGCTGCTCTGACGTTTTCCCTCTCGCGTCGTCTTCGCTTCATTTTTACATTATTTCCTTCCGCTGCCTTTAATTCATCTTCATTTGGACTCGGAAGAGAATTTCTATTCATATCTGTAAAATTCTGTTGATTACGCATCTTGAATCTCTCTGAATCTAAATGTCTTTATAACGGCTGTGGAAATATAGAATAAGAAATCTTCAAACTTTATTTTAGTTGTAATATTTAGGAGGAAACACACAGACTTTACAGAGGAAGATGTTTTCCTCCCATGTCTCCCAGCAGTCCGTCCTCCACCCTCCCAGTTTGTTGTTTTATATTTCGGTTGATGCAGCGGGGGGGGGGGAGGTCGGCTGTTTGTTCCTCTGCCGGCTGCCAACATCTCTTTACTGCTTCAGGCTGTGTGCGTTGTTTTTTTATTATTATTAAAAACCGCTCCAGTGTGCTCATCCAGGATAAAATGGAAAGATTCAAACCCTGTGAGCAGCTCCAGCTCTGCAGGGGCCCGGGGCGGGGGGGGGACATTCGTTCTATTAATACATAAATAATTGTTTATGTAATATAATCTTTAAATCGTGCAAAACATTATGATGCTTAAGTGGGTACGTTCATTTCTCTGAAAAAGTCGTGAACTCATTGGAACCTGTGTAAACTCCGAGTGGAGGATCAAGATGGTGGACGTACTGGTTTGGGACCAGTGCAGGTTGATAAAGATCAGATTCATGGAACCAGAGTCCGTCTCGATTTAAACATCTGGATCCTCAGAACCTTTACACTAAACGACTTCAGGGGATCTTCTGTTCTCTGGTCAGATCTTAGCTTCCTCCCACGCCCGGCGATGGTGTGGTGCGAGCGGGGGATCCAGGTGCTGCTGACCACCATGGGGGCCTTCGCCGCCTTCGCCCTGATGACGGTGGCCATCGGGACGGACTACTGGCTGTACGCCCGCGCCTTCATCTGCAACAGCACGGCCAACTCGTCCCAGGAGGACTCCAACAACAAGGACAAGAAGGACCCCGGGGCCCTCACCCACTCCGGCCTCTGGAGGATCTGCTGCCTGGAAGGTACCGGGGGGGGGGGACGTGTGAAGCTGTGGAGACCTAGGGTCCGATGTGTGTTTGTATCATAATGTGACACAACTCAATGCTACGTGTGTGTCCTCATAACCATGACATTCACCACAGAAAACCACCTGACCTCACTGGTGCCCCCCCGTCCTCCATTGTTTCCCACTGATTCTGGACACACACATAATCACGGCCTGGTTTATGTTGATTATTGTTTTGAGGTCAGTTATGAACTGACTCCTCGTCGTGGTTGGATTCATAGTTTCTCTCTCTAAACTGATCTCGTTACTAGACATGTATAAATATAATAAAGCATCTTTAATCACTCGCTAATTCAATTTACAGTCGGAGGATATTTGTGTTTGTTGAGACTTATTTTGTAGATATGTATTTTTCTCAGTTTTACGTTCTATGTGTTATTTTAACTTAATTAAAGGAAAGTATGGTTTACCAGTGTAAGTGCCCCCCCCCCCTGTTTCCACTGTAGATTGAGTCAAAGCTGCAGGAAACACATACTTATCGTATTCTGCTTCTTAAATTAGATCTGGATCGATACGACGCGGTGCAGCTCACGTGCACGTAACATGATCTGATGTGAGGCGCCACTGAGGTCAGGTGACAATGAGGTCACTGTCACGTGACCAGTGACTTCATGGCAGCGCAGAGAAGTAGAGAATGATTTTGCTTTTAAATCATAAAAAAAAGATAAGACTTGAGATTTTGATGTTTGTTGATTTAAGCATAAATTTCCTTTTATTTTCTGATGGAGGAATGGGTCACACATGGTGAGTTCATGGACCATAGGAAAGTTCAAATCAAATAGTTTTTACTATTTATAAACCAATGAAGAAAGTAAGTTCACATCAAGGATAAGATTCTGCCTCATCCTACCAACATTTCCTTATTGATTTCATAAAAAATACAATTTGGTTTTAATTAAATTTCCTTCAAAGTATTTTCCTTCATTTAAATTTCTAGTTCCCTGAATTACAAACCTCTTTGCTGACAGAATTCACCATTTCAGTGATATTACTCAGCTGTAGGTGAGTAACCGTGTGGACATCTGAGATGTTCCTTCTGCTGATGGACTGTGTGAAGCTGTGTGAGGAGATTAGAGCAGGTGGAGGCAGAACCCTGGAGTCGGTGCTCCTCTCTGCTGCCTGGTCAAACAGCTGATGTCCCCGAGCAGCCGAAGACGCTGCAACTCACAGCAGCTTCAAACTCAGCGTCCGGACACAGCTACAAACAAATCCACACCCGCTATCTGTAGCACCAGCTGTTCCCATAATGCATCTGTAAGCACGGCAGTGAGATGTTACAGAAGCTCGTGGTTCAGATAGTTGAGTATTTCATGATGTTTTGGTTCAAAGCTTTTCCTCGTTTTTCATGCTCCGACACACACTAAGGTACACAACGCTCGTGCTCTCACACACTAAGGTACACAACGCTCGTGCTCTCACACACTAAGGTACACAACGCTCGTGCTCTCACACACCAGCGTCAACGTGAAGCTCATCATGAAGCCCCAGAGCTCAGATACGAGTGGTGACTCATCCACTGACTGATCCACTGGTTTCCTGTGTGGCTGCAGCTGCCAGACAAACAGGTTGGGTGAGACACAAAGAGTTAACAATCTGACTCCAGGTCTGCAGGCTGCACTAGGAACTGTATCGTCCACATGTGACCTGTGGCCTTCTATCTTCAGTAAACTTCCTCCTTGAATTTGAGGCCTTTATCGTAAATGAGAGAACTCAACGAAAAACTTTTCTTTGGGTTTTTAAATCTATTCAAATAAATCAAATCTGAAATTTGCGGGATCCAAAGATGTGTGGTTCCACATGTTCTGCCAGGGGGCGATGTCCCCTGTGAGGTCAGGTATGGTTTATCTTTGTCTAATCCAGAGACGTACAGCTCCAGGTCCGTCCTCTCTCATCTTCTTCACCTCCTCTTCATCTTCCTCTGTGTTATTCCCAGCATCTGTCACGTCCCCCTCCTCAGTCATGCTGAACACGACTGTGTGATTCTATTGTTCCCTCCGTTCCTGACGCTCCGTCTTCCTCCTCTCGTCCTCCTGAGCGCTACCTTTCTTTGCCACCATCTTCCTCACCCTCTCCTCCTCTTCCTCTCAGGCTTGAAGCGAGGCGTATGTTCCCAGATCAATCACTTCCCAGAGGACGCAGACTACGACCAGGATTCTGCAGAGTATCTGCTGCGTGAGTGACTGACACACACACACTCACACACATTTAGAAGTGAACAACAAATGCACACAGGCCCGTATAGAAACATTAGATCAGTGTGTACTGGAACACAAATACACACACACACACAAACACACACACACAGTCTCCATCACGCAGATAGAGAAAGGACAGAAGGGGATGGTGGGCGGACATCAATGCACGGATGTCAGATTCAAGCAAAGCGTTCCTGGAGGTGTGTGTTTGTGTGTGTGCACAGTGCTGATGTGTGTGTGTGTGTGTGTGTGTGTGAATGCCCAGGTGCATGAGGCTTGGAGTCTGGGGGTGTGCAGAAAGCTTTTTTTCCCAGATGCATTGAAAGAACAACCTTCACTAATGGATTATTTTCAGCTCAGGACTGAGGTTTCACATCTTGCCTGCATTGTGACGACAAATTGTGTAGCTGCAGCCGAGAACCTGCTGCTTCACAGAGTGTGTGATCCGCCTCTTATATAAAAATCTATTTCTGACAAACAGGACGTGATGTGATCTGCAGGTCTTTTCTCTTTTTTGCCAGAAATGAGGAAAAAAATATATCTTGGAATCTTATTTCCTTGGATTCAACAAAGACACAAAATACATTTAAAATTACAAACCATATATATTTAGTTGGCTGCTGCACCGGAGCCAAGCCATAGTGTCGGCTGTAGAAAGTCTGGGTAACACCTTTTCTCACGAGTGTCACGAAGCTTTGCACCTTCAGATGGTGTTGAATCTAAAACACAACTTGTACTAGATCAGAATTATATTCACTTATGGTCCAGTAAGAGGCTGATGTGTGTGTGGCGCCCCCTGCAGGTGTGGTGCGAGCCTCCAGCATCTTCCCCATCCTCAGCGCCATACTGCTCCTGCTGGGCGGAGTGTGTGTTGCCTCCAGCAGCTTCTACAAGAGCAAGAGGAACATCATCCTGGGCGGAGGGATTCTCTTCGTGGCTGCAGGTAGGGCCCCGTTGGGACTCCTTCCTCCTGGAGGTCGGAGAGAAGGTGTAGGAGGACACATGAGGATGTTTTGAGTTTGATGTCCACGTGTTCGGTTCCGGTGTCCCTGCCGCTCCACGTGCACTCAGTGGTCTTGTGTCTTTCCTCAGGCCTCAGCAACATCATCGGGGTGATCGTGTACATCTCGGCGGCGCTGAGCGACATCTCCCCGAAGAAGGACGAGGACAAGAAGTGGCACTACTCGTATGGCTGGTCCTTCTACTTCGGAGGCCTGTCCTTCATCCTGGCCGAGATGGTGGGCGTCCTCGCCGTCAACATCTACATCGAGAAGAACAAGGAGCTGCGCTGCCGCTCCCGCACCGACCTGTTCAAGAGCACCACGCACGCCATGCTGCGGCTGCCCAGCTACCGCTTCCGCCGGCGCTCCCGCTCCAGCTCGCGCTCCAGCGACCCCCCCCACTCGCAGGAGAACTCGCCCATCGGTGCTTCCAAGACCTTCAGCCTGCCGCCCTCTGCCCCGCCCTTCTCCGTGGCCACCCTGCCCAACCCACACCACGGCGGCAGCGGCGGAAGTGGAGGCGGGGGGGACATCTCCATGTACACCCTCTCAAGGGACTCCAAGCTGGGCAGCCTGGGAGGCGGGGCCCCCCCTCTCTACGGCACTGTGGACCGGGCCACGCTCTACCAGCTCCACAACTACTTTCCAAAAGAGTCCGGTGGAAGCGGCGGCGGTGGAGGAGCGGTGATCAGCGGCGGCACGCTCCCGTCTCACTCCAAATCCAACTTGGCGGCGGCGGCGGCCGTCGCCCAGAACGCGGCGCCGCTGAACACGTCCAACTCGGCCCCCCCGCCGGCCCAGCCCGCCCAGATCTCTACAGCCACCATGGAGAGGGACAGGGGCAACGTGGGAACCCTGGACCGGCTGACCGCCAAGAGAGACCGGGACAGCAACTCAGACACGCTGAACAGGAAGACCACGCCGGTCTGAGGGCGAGAGAGAGGGCGAGAGAGAGGGCGAGAGAGCGGGAGAGAGAGAGAGGGAGAGAGAGAGGGAGAGGGAGCGTCACAATAAGAAACGAATCCACACAGACGTCAGAGAGGTGAACGAGGTCAAACAGCGGTGACCTCTCTGCCCTCGAGCCTGAGGCCGAGCTGCCAGATTTATCCACCATGATCATAAACAGTCATAAAACACTCGAGAGGTCAGTTCATGACGTCTGCCTTAAACTGGTCATGACCTTTATTTTGAAAGTTTGCTCGTTAAATGTGCAGCGGTGACGCGACGGAGGCTTCAGGGATTTATTTCTTCATCTTTCTTAATATTTAATTTCACAACCAGAGTTAACTGGGAGGTGCCCAGTGGGACCAGTTAGTGGTCAGGGGGTTAAGCGTCTTTTCTCTGTAGATCATTTAAACCATCTCATGTTTTTATCTTCAGACAGTGGAGGCTTCGCTAAAGGTACAAAACTGGATCCATATTGTTCAGCTGCCTCACTTTGATTTCAGGCTGTTTTTTATGACTGTTTATGGTTATGTTTAAATACCGAAGGCTCCGAGGCAGCGAGCACATGTTGAGTGTTCCTGCAAAGGGCTGCAGGGCAGGGGGCTGGAGGTTTAGTCTGAGGTTAGATTTAAAAAGTTAAAGTTATGAAATATCAACGGTTTGTCAGGCTGAGTGCATCACACTAAGTAAAGCACATTAAATATAAATGATCATCGAGAGGAATTTGAGATTGATTTTTACTTTTCAGACGTCAGATATTTCAAAGGAGGAGAAAACAAACACGTTTTGGACCGAAGCTTCTTGTTCTATAGATCTGATCGTTGGACAATAATATGATGAACTCTTGTGAATCAGCTGCGTTGGAAAAGGGATTCAAACCGACAACACGTCGGAGGAGGAGGAGGAGGAGGAGGGAACGAGAGAAGAGCACCTCCCCTTCCGCTCGTCTGTTTCAACTATAAACTGTTCCACACACTAGAATAATAAATGTATTATTGAGTATAATATGGATTCCATTGACTTCACCAGAAGCACATAATGTCTGTAAATGCTAATCTCTGTGTCTTTTCATCCTGAGTGATGATTCTCATCTCCAGGTTCCGTGGGAGTGAACCTCCGGGAGTATTAATATCATGTGGCTGGTGTTTCTATGATTGTTATGGTTATTGCAGGGTATTTATACATTTTGAGATCTTTGAGTTGGTTTTTCTCTTGCTTGTGTTCACTGGAGTCGGTGGTGTCACGAGGGAAAAGCATGTGCACAACTTTGAGAGGGTGATTCTGTGGAAACTCATCTTCCTCATCATCTTACTCATCCGTTGTATTGATTTGATCAGGTAGAGTTGACTGAGCATGCATGCTTTTATTTTTCAGCAACGGCCCTGACAGCCTACACACACACACACACACACACACACACACACACACATCGCTGGTTACTTGGCGTCTTTCTAACAGTCAGGATATTTCGAGCTCAACATGATGGAGGTTGATTTTATTTAATTTCCTCCATCGAGGTTGCTCCAGGTATTAAACCTTAGAAATAAATGTCACTTTGTAAATTTTTCATATTTTTATTCCCTCTTTGTAAACTATTCTTCTTCGGTTGTTAATTATTTTCCGTATCTTCTCTTATTAACGTGTATCGTTGCTTTTTGATTTTCATTTTTCATTTCAGAATTCCTTGTTAATATGTCACTATATAATATTCCACGACCATTTTCTCTTAATTCATTTTTTACTTCTTAAACATTACCAACGTAGCCTAATGATCTGTGTTTTTTAATGTTCTGACTAGTGTATAAATGTACGCGATAGAATTTATAATAATCTATTTATTTTCGTGGTGGTATGTATAGATATTATTAATGTTATGTTGTTTCCTTTGAGCTTTAAGACGCCTGTGAAACGACGTCAGTGGCTCAAGGGCTGAGGAAGTGAGCTCAGTGTGAAACCACCAGCAGCAGGAGAGACATTCAGACGCGTGTCCCAAACTTGTATTTTTACTTTTTGCAAAGTGTTTGTTAGAACAATGATTAAATGTAAAACGTTCTGGTCGTTAGGTTCAGTTCTTATTCTGACGTGAAACCATTTTGAAACCAGTCACCAGCTCCTTTTCCCCAAAACTTTGGCTACTGACTCAAACTGGTAATTTTCTTCAAATGGGAAACTGGTTTGTTTCCTCTGAGCAGACGGGAAATGACAAAATGGGACGTGATGCAATAATCCTCACTGGAAAATACACACAATATAAGGTACATATACATACATATATAAATATATATATATATATACTCAATAAAGTTCTATATGAAAATTGATTGTGTCGAGTATCATTGAGTCATAACCCACCTCCACAGGAGCGTCTTCTTGTTGGACTTCATGTTTTGTTTTGTTCACTTCCTGCTTCCACGTCACCTGACTCACCTGTCACCTGATTGGTCCAGTCTCTGTGCCTCCCCCCAGGAAACCCCACACATACCATGCTTTGAAGAACCAATGGACACGGTGTCCTGAGTGTGGATGGACGTCTTCCTCCTGTTGGATTGGTTCCAACAGCTCCACCTGCTTTTTGGACTTTGCCTTCACCATCTCCATCTTCTTTCACTGAACCACCATTTTGTTTCCATCTGCATTTGGGTCCAATCCCCTCAGTTTCCTTCACACGAGACAATAAAGCTGCTTTGGGACATGAACTCATCTCCTGACGTTGTCCAGAGACATTCTGTGGAGGTCCTCCTGTCAGCTCCAGAGTAAAAAGATTCCTCCTGCAGCTTCATATGTGAAAATCAAACTCTGGAGAAGGTCTGGACCTGATTGTCTCTTGGGGGCCTCTCAGCTCCCCCCCCCCCCCCCCCCCCCCCACCCCTCGCCCCCCCCGGGCCCG
>CM028872.1:19816167-19831525 GCA_016801935.1 Platichthys stellatus
GTTGGGGTGGGGGGGGGGGGGGGGGGGGGGGGGGCGGTGGGTGAAGGGGAGGAGGGGGGGGAGGAGGAAGGGGAGGGGGGGGGTCAGAGACAAACGAGGCTCATAAGTAGGGTGGTGGGGGGGGGGGGTTCAGAGACAAACATGGCTCATGAGGTGACCTGTGAATCATGATGCTGGTTAAAATATGATGAAAATATTACATTTCTCTACTTTTGAGAAGATACTTTAATACAGAGTCTGTTTCTGATGATATTTATATTAAAATAATGTTATTAATTATCACTGTAGTTCAGTTTATGTCTCATAACATCTTGTTTCTTTGATGAACTGATTTTAGTTTCTTGAAAATTATGTGTCAGATTAAAACAGAGTCACAAGAAGTTAGAAAGTTAGAAAGAGATGCAAACACAAAGAAACAAGAGAAGCAGCGTCAATAACAAATCCATATTATTATTATCATTATCATTATTATTATTAATAATGTACTATTTCACACCGGGTCCCTACACTGCACCTGTTCCATGTGTCCAGCAGGTGTCAGTGTTGCCTCGTCTAGGCAGTCAAATCTGTTTCCCAGCATGCATTGCGTGCTAGGCAGCAGTTTAAATCCATGGCCCATGTTCCTGTCACAGACTGAAGGTTCTGAAGGTTCTTAAGGTTCTGAAGGTTCCTCTGAAGGTTCCTGTGTGAAACTTGTTCCATAATAACTCGATGGTTTAATGTAACTGAATCACTCTTAGGTCAGGAAACGGGCCACATGAGGAAAACCTCTGATTCTGAACGTTTCCTGTGTTTTCTATTAAACTCTTCAGGAAATTAATGAAGTGATGTCACTGGTCAGTGACGTCATCAGGTCAATTCGGCTGTTTTAAAACACGTCCTTAAAATGATCAAACTGGAAGTTTTACCAGTTCAGTCTCGTGACTTCCTTCACTGCTGTGGGGATGAGAGGCTCTTGTTTTTATGATGTTTGTGTTTTGTTTCCATGTTTGTTCATCTTTGTCATTTTTTAAGAAACAAGCTGGAACAAACTTTTCAAATGAGGAACTTTATGATTTGTATGAATTTGATATTCTTGTAAACTGATGGTGTTTGAGTTTAAATCTCTGAGTTTTTCTGTTATTCTTGGTTTTAACAGAAATAGATTAACAGATTTACATTACATCAGCATTTTAACTTAAACCTTTGTGACGTCATCTACCGTCAGCTGACTCTCGTTACTGTGAGTCACGAGACCGAGGAGCTGCAGTGTGGGAGGGATCCTTATTCATGAAACTAATGTGAAACAGATTTTAAACTGGTGTGAAACCATTTTCCCAGTTTGAGGTTTGGAAAGTTTTTATTTCTCCTCGCGAGCCTCCTCTGAGCCGCCTGACCTGTTGCCCTGGCGACGTTGCATCAGCATCCGCAGCTTCAGCTCCTGTCAAGGTCGCTGGCGAGATGCATCATGGGAAGGCGAGGAGGACACCATGAGCAGGGGGGAGAGAGGGAGGGGCGTTGTCATCCTCGCACGACCCTCAGGACCCCACTCCGCGCACGCGCACACGCTCTCATCAGCTGATCTGACCAACTAACCGAAAAACGGCTGCGACCATAATAGGACAAGAGGCCGCGGTGATGATGACGACGATGACGACGATGAAGAAGGCGAAGTCACGGATTTCTGCACGCACACTCTGCGGGGCGGGGCCACGTCACGGCACCGCAGCATCCCCGCGTCCTATTGGTTGATAGAGGAGGACAAATAAATAATACAAACAAGTGCGTGTGGTTACGTGCGCGTCTGCTCGTCGCACCGGAGGAGGGAGGAACCGCCGCAGCTCTCAGGCCTTTGTCCGCTGGTCCCGACCGGTTCGTGTGTCTGTGCTGATCCGGGCTGTGCTGCACGGATCCCGGGTGTTGTCCGTGAGTCGCACCGGAGGAACCATCACGAGGCTGAAGACTTCTCCTCTTCCTCTGCCTCGTCTCAATGTGCACTGTCACGTGAACGATAGAGAACACTGCTGATTGGGTTCATTGATCGGTGAGGAGAGAGAAACGCTCGCGCTCTGCCTGGTACCACGGACAGCGCCTGAACCGAGGGGTGCTTGTTTCACTGCAGCTCTCAGCGCCGGCGGGCGGATCCTCTCGGTGTTCTGACCTCCACCTGAAGACTCCAGCTCCTGCTCGCTCCTCTTCTTCACCTGGTGATCGTGCAGCTTGGCTTCAGAAGATGGCGGGACCGGTAAGTGTGGTTTCTATAAAACAGTTAACATCTTCAGGGCTTGTTCTGTCTGAGCTGTGTTTCTATATGAAGTGTGTCTGTGGAGCTGTGTGGGCGGTGAGAGTGTGTGTCTGTGTGTGAGTCACACACGAGTTCTGCAGATGTTAGACAGAGACATCATGTCCTGAACGTGTGTGTGATGCTGTCACAATGTGTTCAGCCACAGGACGGATGGTGTGAGCGTGAAGACCACGTGTCCTAGAAACAGGCGACTGAAGAAGAACATCCTCTCCTGCAGGAGGCTGGTTGTGGGTGTAGGGTTTGTAGTGGAGGTAATATTAGATGAGGATGAGGATGAAGGTCAAGGAAGCAGTGGTGGGTGGAGAAGGAGACTGGTTCCACTGGTTTCACTGGTTCCTTCTCCCAACATAACAGGAATGAAGCCACATTTAGATGCTCAGATGAAAAGACTTCACAGTTTCTCTCGTGCAGCCGAACGTCTTCGTTGAGGCAGAAGAACATGGAACCGAACCAGCTTCACTTCTCGTGTGTGCACGTTCACATGCAACACGTTCCTCCAGGAGGTTTGTTTAAAGGGCCTCTGGGAAATCAAGGGAATCAATAACATGAAGAAGAGGAAGAGGATGAAGAGGCAGGCCGAGGAAACCACAGAAGAAGAAATTATAAAATACACAGAACACAGGGCGTGCTTGATGACATGTGGAGAGATCATCTCCAACATTTAATAATTAATATATGTAGATTATTACTTTATTGAAGCATATCGGTCGATAATCATCAGATGAAGGTTATAAAGGAAGTTGCTTATGTGTAGTAAAACCTTAAATCATGACACTTTTATACTTTTGAAACATTTGACGCACAAAACATAACAAAACTAATATTTCTGTAAAATCAAAAATCAGGCAAACTGCACAACATTTTATTGTTTTGATTAATTTTCCTTGTTTGACTTCGGGAAACAGCTGCACTTGATTTCTCTGCTCGAGCACTGATGGCTTTAAGGTGAAACCGTCCTAAAGGTCGAATTGAGCGGCGAGCACATGTGACCTCAGTGCCGCTGTGATCAGATCAATGAAGTGTGTGTCTGTGTTGTGTGTTTACATCGGGGGGGGGGGGGGGGGGGTCAGGGGGGGGGGGGTAAACATGTTGCCGTGTCAGGACGTCCTGATTGGCTCTGACTTCTCATCCTGCTCTGGACGTCTCGTGACAGATATCGAGCGGCTCATTGAATTATCACAGAAACAGTTCGATTCCCTTTTACAGCTTTGTCCTCAAGGTGGATTGATTCAGAGAGAAATGGTTTGTTTGTGTGTGTGTGTGTCTGTGTGTGTGTGTTTGTGTGTTCATGACACGTGCACGTTCAGGGTTGCAGTATATGAGGGGCCGTGCAGGTTCATGCTGAATGTGTGCACAAGGGCTGAGGCAACTTCTCTTCCCTGTGTCAATAAACCTGTCACCTCCAGGCTGCTGCCATGGAGATGAAGAACAGAGGAGGGGGGCTGACTGAGGGATGATGGAGGGATGAGGGAGGGATAGAGTGATAGAGGGATAGAGGGATAGATGGATAGAGGGGTGGATGGATGGAGCATGTGAGTTTTCAAGAGAACTAACTTTGTCTTAGAGATGAGAGAAGAAGATGAAACATGAGTTTGGAGCGTGAGAGGAAAACGTGGACGAGTCAGCGTCTGATTCCTGCTCAGTAGATTCCCATGAAACACGTGAAGGAACCAGTCAGTTCACGGCTCTTTTCTTTCATTAACTTTAACTTTGAATTGAAATGATGATGATGATGATGATGATGATGAAGGAAACACTTGTTTCCTGATTGAATCCTGACCAGTGATATTAATCAAGTTTTCAAATCATAACTTAGTTTTTTCTTGTTGCTCGTTTATCTAGTGAATCCAGATTCGTTTGTTTCAACTCGTGAACTCATCACAGATTTGACTCTAGAAGATCAGATTCTCGATGTTTCACTGTGACGTCGTCGTATTAAACTTTCTGTAATAATGAAACATTTATTAAAACTGTGTTACTTTAACTGATGATTCATAAGGTTGTTTTTTAATTGACAGAAATTACACCAGAGAGATAAAAGAAGATTAAAAGAAGATAAAATCCTGAAAATAAACGAGTTTCTTTATTTCTTACGTTAATTAACTTTGACCTCTGACCTCCTCCAAAGCGAGAGTAACAAGGTCAAGTGGTGAAAAGTAGCTGATCTAGGATCTGCAACCTGACTGATGAGAATAAAGCTGAAATCCTCCTGAGCCTTTAAACGCTCTTTAGAATAGATCCACTTTGACCTTCACCATCATCATCCTCCACCTTCACGCGCTCCTTCCAGCCCTCTGATTGGCTTTGGTCACGTGCGGCAGCCCCCCCCCGGCTGAAACAGATCCTGGAGAAGTGCCGCCTGTGCTGATATCACCTGACCTCTGTTGTTGTGGTTTGAAGGGCGGTGGATCAGCTGAGCGTCGGACCAGCTTCACATGAACCTTCTCAGATCACAGCAGCAGATTGAGACTCGTCAGCAGAACAGTGACCTAGTTCCTCCTGCTCAGACCCAACACGACCCTCAGCCTGATGTGGGATCAGTTCACACCTCTTTACTTGCACTGATTCATTTCTGTGATGGACGCCTGACTTCCTGGTTCAGGATGGAACTTCATGATCTTATCAAATTAAACCTCAGAGAGATTCAAGTCACAGAAACAAAACTTCTGCTCTGAAACTCTCATCGATGTTTGATTTATATTAATTGATGATTAAGTTTCTTCAGCAGCTTCTACTTGTAAAGTCTGTGACATCACACACGGTGAAACCACTTAAATCAGTGTGCTGTCAGCTGATGTATGAAAGGTTCGAATCCCGTTAACGCTCCCAGTGGAGTGGTTTTAGTTTGAGCAGTAAATGGATTGATGTTTGATGAACTCTCGAGATGAATCTCTTGTGTCCTCGAGCGGGGAGATGATATCTGGTCTTCATGACGATGGCTCACCATGATTTGATTAGAGAGGCGACTGGTTATTATGGGGCTGAAGCAGGTGGACTGGTGCTACTGGTGCTGCTGGTGCTGCTGGGATGGATTTCATCAGCATTTAGCTGATGAGTCCAGGAAAGACAAACACATAAAAACCAGCTCGGAGATGAGAAGGCTTCAGTTTCAGCCTGTAATGGTGTTGTGTGTGTTTGTGTGTTTGTGTGTTTGTGTGTTTGTGTGTTTGTGTGTTTGTGTGTCCTCTGATCATTATTGTCTATGAGAGGGTCACTGACCTGTTTCTTTCAGCTTCACAATTTGATTGCATCTTTCTGCCGGCGGCCCTGATACAAAATCCCATTATGATCTCAGATCTGATATCTCCTTTATTTTAATTTCTCCTCCAGGAAAACCAGGTGACAGGTTATCTCCTGTTCTCCCTGACCACCGCCGTCATCGGCTCCCTGCAGTTCGGTTACAACACGGGAGTCATCAATGCTCCCGAGGAGGTGGGTAATGTGTGTGTGTGTGTCTGTGTGTGTGTGGGTCTGTGTGTGTGTGTCTGTGTGTGTTTGTGTGTTACACAGATATATCAAAGTCAACCACACAAGTTTGCATTTTAACTTTTAACAAAAACAAACCCAAGAGATGAGAGAGGAAGACGTCTACTGTGAGAGAGATGAAGAACTGACTTGTCACAGTTTGGATTACAGAGGCTAGCACGTTAGCCAGCTAGCAGGAGAGCAACATGATGCAGGAAATCATTTAATCATCAGATTCAAGTTTCAAATCAAACGTTATATTATTCATGGAGATTTAACTTCCCCCCCCCCTTGCTGTCTTTCCGTCCCCGCTCTCAGAAACTGCGAGCCTTCTTCAACAGCACCTGGGTGGAGCGCTATGGCGAGCCCATCTCCCCGGGCGTCTGCACCATCGTGTGGAGCGTCTCCGTCGCCATCTTTAGTGTGGGCGGTATGGTGGGCTCCTTCAGCGTGGGCGTCATGGCCAACCGGTTCGGCAGGTAGGAGGAGACAGGCGCTGGTGAATTGTAGTTAAAGTTACGTCACGTGTCTTTATTCCCTGTTTCCAAATGAGATTTACTCTGACATGTTTGTCAGGCGACTGTTTCTTTGCTCTAACGGCTCCGTCCACTTCCTGTGTGGCTCGGCTGAGCCGTCACAAACCATTACTCCTAATGGAGGTGATGGAACGTGTCTGAACTCAGCCCAGTGCTCGGCTCTAAGTGTTCCCTCGAGTCCTTCCTTCATTTGAACGTTTCTTAACCTTCCTCTCAAAGCACAGAACCTTTCACTGTGTTGTTGATTCCTCTTCAGAAGATGAGAGAGAGAGACCTGGAGGGGAAAGAGCTTTTATCTGTAAATATTAAGTTACATGACAAAAACTAACTCTCTTCTCAGGTACCACTATGTAAATATATTTGACTTCTCCCACATTTCTTTGCACATTTAATATTGTACCCTTTCCTTTTCATGTGAAGCTAAGCTCATCACTTCCTGGCTTTAGCTCCAAACTCAACACATAGACAAACATTTAATTAATGAGTCAAATCAGTATCTTTAAAAACTCAGAGCAACGGTTGAGTTGCTTCGTTCAATTCCACCACAGACCAAACCAGTGATTTGACCTCATAGACCAGAGGATCTGATGGGTGTGACCTCTGTGGCTCCTCCCCCTCAGGCGCCGCTCCATGTTCCTGGTGAACGTTCTGGCCGTGATCGGGGGCCTCCTCATGGGCTTCTCCACCATCTGCTCCTCCTACGAGATGGTGATCGCCGGCCGTCTGGTCATCGGCCTGTTCTGCGGCCTCTTCACCGGCCTGACGCCCATGTACGTGGGCGAGGTGTCACCCACCCCCCTCAGAGGAGCGTTCGGGACCCTGCACCAGCTCGGGGTGGTGGTGGGCATCCTGGTCGCTCAGGTCAGCGCCACGCTTACAACAAACCTCCCATTGAGTCTGTTTGAAACCAGCCTGGTGAGTGTGGATTGAACCGCCTGTCGTTGTGGTCCCCGGTGTTTAGATCTTCGGGTTGGAGGGTCTGCTGGGCTCCGACAAGCTGTGGCCCCTGCTGCTGGCCCTCACCGTGGTCCCTGCCGTGGTGCAGTGCGTCCTGCTGCCCTTCTGCCCCGAGAGCCCCCGCTTCCTGCTCATCAACCTCAACAAGGAGGAGGAGGCACGAAAAGGTACGCAACACAACGTCTGCAGCTCATACTGCCCCTAGGGAGGAGCCGGGGATCGAACCGCCGACCCTCAGGTTCATGGAGAGAAGACGGCAGCACCTGGGTAGATACAGTCATCCTCCGTTTCTCTGTGTGAGCTCTGCAGCTGACAAATAACAATACTACTACAAATACTACTATAGACAGTATACTGACACTGCTACCACAACAAATACTACTATAGACAGTATACTGACACTGCTACCACAACAAATACTACTATAGACAGTATACTGACACTGCTACTATAACAAATACTACTATAGACAGTATACTTCTACTTTGAGAATACTAACAGTACTACAGCTTTTACTGCTGCAAATAACAATACTAGAGCCACTTCTTCTTCTTCTGCTACACTACTGCACATAGTACTACTACTAGTGCGTCTGCTGCTGCTCTTCACGCATTTACCATAAATTCTGGAGATATTACAACAACTGCTGCACCTCTGGAACAACGGGAGCGACTCTGATGCTGCTGCAGATCCAGAGGCTGAGGTCACGATGACGTCTGAGGAGGAGGAGGAGGAGGAGGAGGAGGAGGAGAGGTTCTAAACGGACAGAAGGTTTTGGTTTCGTGACTCGACTCCGAGGCTCTGACCCACTTCTCCTTCACACGTCTGACACAAACAGAAACAACCGACATGTTCACAGACGAGTCAGAGTGTCTGTGCTGGTTCCCTCTCTTCACTGAGTCATAGGTTCTGTTCAAATAGAATAATGAACTTTTAAAACAAAGTTACAAAGGTATGATGCAAATGGAGAAAATCAAAGAGCAGAAAAATTCTAGTAAAACATTTTTAAATGATTCAAATAGTCCAGATTAGAGGCAGGACGACAAGTTGACAATAACACAAACCGGTTTTTAACCTAAATTCGGATGAGAAACAAATCACAGATGTTTCCTCAAAATGTATTTGCATGTAAAGATATTCAGATGTCATATAATAGATGATGTATTGGAGCTATTATCTATTCTCCTGATCCCTCAGTCATGATGGTTTGTGTCCACAGCGCTGGTGCGTCTGCGCGGCAGTGAGGACGTGAGTAAAGATCTGCAGGAGATGGCTCTGATGCTGCTGCAGATCCAGAGGCTGAGGTCACGATGACGTCTGAGGAGGAGGAGGAGGAGGAGGAGGAGGAGGAGAGGTTCTAAACGGACAGAAGGTTTTGGTTTCGTGACTCGACTCCGAGGCTCTGACCCACTTCTCCTTCACACGTCTGACACAAACAGAAACAACCGACATGTTCACAGACGAGTCAGAGTGTCTGTGCTGGTTCCCTCTCTTCACTGAGTCATAGGTTCTGTTCAAATAGAATAATGAACTTTTAAAACAAAGTTACAAAGGTATGATGCAAATGGAGAAAATCAAAGAGCAGAAAAATTCTAGTAAAACATTTTTAAATGATTCAAATAGTCCAGATTAGAGGCAGGACGACAAGTGCACAATAAAACAAGATGTATATGCATGTAAAGATATTCAGATGTCATATAATAGATGATGTATTGGAGCTATTATCTATTCTCCTGATCCCTCAGTCATGATGGTTTGTGTCCACAGCGCTGGTGCGTCTGCGCGGCAGTGAGGACGTGAGTAAAGATCTGCAGGAGATGAAGGAGGAGAGCGCCAAGATGGCCATGGAGAAGAAGGTGACCATCCCCGAGCTCTTCCGCTCGCCGGCGTATCGCCAGCCGCTCCTGGTCGCCGTCATGCTGCAGCTCTCCCAGCAGCTGTCGGGAATCAACGCGGTGAGTCCACAGGACGCTCACACACATGTCACATGTTAAACACACACATGTCACATGTTAAACACACAAGGTTGGTTACTGCCTTGATTTGCCAATTATGGAATTAAAAATGATAAAACTGCATAAAGACTTAACGCCACATTTTGATTAATAATCACTACACCCTATAAAACTCAGAAAAACTAATGTTTGTAAAGTTAACATCCAACATCACCGGATTCTTCTCATCCTCTCTAATCCTGATGTTGTTGTTTACTTCCTCTCCCGTCACCTCATTTGACCTATTTTCCCAGATTCATGAAATATTCAGTGCTGCAAACTACAGTTCTATATTTGACTATGAACCACAGACAGGTCGGTGAAGGTAGAAAGTAAACATCTGATGAATCCTCTGAGCAGGAGGCAGGAGGACGTCTGGCTGCTGTCAGAGGGACAAACTAAAAACCAGTATATGACTCTGTGGTGTAGCTGTAGGTCCTGGGACCTGTACTATCAGGTGCTGGTTTATTGGGAACATGTAGCTGATACCAGTTCAGTCTCATGCTTCAGTCCTGCAGTAAATTCATGATCCTCATCATGTCCTCATCCATTCATGAGGATTATAATGTTCAAATCATTTCAAACATTTATATAATTGAATCCTTTCTCTCTTCTTCCTCCTCTCAGGTGTTCTACTACTCCACGGGGATCTTCAGCTCGGCCGGCGTGAAGCAGCCCATCTACGCCACCATCGGTGCCGGCATCGTCAACACCATCTTTACCATCGTGTCTGTGAGTGTCGTCATCCTTCATGTGTGTGTGTGTGTGTGTGTTTGTGTGTGTGTGTGTGTGTTTGTGTGTGTGTGTGTGTGTTTGTGTGTGTGTGTGTGTGTTTGTGCGGCAGCAGGTCACTGAGTCCTGTGTGTGTTTGTGTCTGCAGCTCTTCCTGGTGGAGAAGGCCGGACGCCGGACGCTGCACCTCCTGGGGCTGGGGGGGATGGCGGTGGCCGCGGTGCTCATGACCATCTCGCTGCTGCTGGTGAGTCACTGGGTTGAAGAGCGACTGACTGGGAGCAGGAGGGTTACATTAATGACCCTAATCTTAACCAAACTCTCTCTCTCTCCCCCCACCTGAGCAGAAGGACATCCCTGCCATGAGCTACCTGGCCATCCTGGCCGTCATGATGTTCGTGGCCATGTTTGAAATGGGCCCCGGTCCGATTCCCTGGTTCATCGTGGCCGAGCTGTTCTCCCAGGGGCCCCGCCCGGCGGCCATGGCGGTGGCCGGCTGCTGCAACTGGACGGCCAACTTCCTGGTTGGAATGAGCTTCCCCAAGCTAGTGGTGAGAGAGAGAGAGAGAGAGAGAGAGAGAGAGAGAGAGTTCAGGACGTCTCCCTCTTTTTAACTTGTCTCAGATAATCTAATGTAGACCATCTCTGTCCCCTCCTCAGGAGTTGTGCGGGCCGTGGGTCTTCCTCATCTTCGCCACCTTCCTCGTCCTCTTCTTCATCTTCACCTACATCAAAGTCCCGGAGACGAAGGGCAAGACCTTCGATGAGATCGCCCAAAGCTTCGGCAGCCCCCCTCCCACCTCCTCGGGTGTCGAGGAGCCTCCTGCAGGAGCCAGCTCGGCCGTGGCGCTCCCCGCCTCGCCGCTGAAGGAGAAGGTTCCTCTGGTGGCGGCTCCGGCTCCGGCTCCGGCTCCGGCTCCGGCTCCGGCTTCGGAGACGACTCCTCTGGAGGATAAATCCAAGTCGACCGTGCAGGAGAGCGTGTAGAGCGGCTGCAGACTCACCTCTCACGGGCGAAGGAGGTTTTAAACGAAGGAAGTTTCAGAGATTTAAAAAAATGATGTAAATTGAATTAACTATTGGTAAAAAGAAAGAGAAGTTTTATATTAGAGCTGCTGTG
The DNA here is from genome assembly GCA_016801935.1 of Platichthys stellatus. Classification (NCBI taxonomy): domain Eukaryota; kingdom Metazoa; phylum Chordata; class Actinopteri; order Pleuronectiformes; family Pleuronectidae; genus Platichthys; species Platichthys stellatus. The sequence goes on from CM028872.1 coordinate 19,827,256, forward strand.
GAGGGCTTTGACTTCTGCTTTCACAAGTTCACGACTCCTTCTTTAACGTCCTCCCTCCCTCCCCTCTGAGAGAGAAGCAGATTCAAGCTCCTGTACATTCCTACACTGCAGCTACACTCATTAACCAGACCAGGCTTCGTCAGCTGGGTCCAGGCTGAACGACCCACTTTCCCAACACGCCGGCCCCGGCTGTCTGTGCTCGCTCCTCGGGAGTTCAATTCCCCAGAGTAATGAAGTCGATGTTCTCACTTCAGAATGTGGAAACAAGTAAACAAAAGTGTTGAGAGCGTTGAACAGCACGTTAACGCCGACCTGCATAATAACGAAGAGCAAAGAAAAAGAAATTAGCTTTGATAAATCTATTAAAACGTTAATCACGTCTTTATTTGATCGAAAGAGACAAACGTAATGTTTGCAAGGGACAAAAGTAACATTTGACATGAGAAGCTTCTATTTAGAGTAAATTGTAAAATGATATTAGTTGATTTATGAGTGATGACATAAGAATCTTCAGATTATTCCGACTCGTGGATTCACAGATGTGAGGTGAATCATCACACAATCATTAATGTAAACTTTGTGTGATCACGTGTCTCCACTGACGTCCGAGCTCACGAGTTCACGCACATTTTAATTTTTAATGTTTCCTCTTGTGGACACTTTAGTGCAATATAACTAGCTGTTATTTAATTCTATAACATTTAATGATCTTTTATCTGTGTCATGTTTAAAACTAAACTTTAAACACAAACAGGACAGATGTGATCCTGATGTTTATTAAATCTAGATTTGATAATCCTGGATTTGGCTTCAGTCTATGTTGTGTGCTGAGATCAGTCATTTATCTGAAAAACTGAATCTGCCTTGTGGCTAAAATTAATTTGAGGATTTACTAACGAGAACTCGCCGGTTGAATAGTCTTAGTTCAGTAGATAACTTTAGGGTCACGTGCAATGTGAGAGAATTATGACTATTTATTACCTAAGAACTTGATTTTTGTATGAAATATATATATATATGATAAAGTAAATTTAGAATCATGATGCTTTCCAGATTAACGGAAGGTGTAAAATCTTAAATTCTTCTGTATTGAGCTTTGCCTGCAGTTACGGGAATCGAACCTGCGACACTCGATCTGCAGCTCAGAGATTTAGATGATGCAACTCCTTTTATTCGTTTGTCTTTGTTTAGATGCACTTTGTGAAGCAGCTTTAGAGCCACGGCCACTAACACAACCTAGCACTACAGCTGTACGTCTAATAAATAGTTCAAATTAATTATTCAACACAACATTTACCCGAGCGTGAACGTGGCCGAGCTGATATTAGGACAAGAGTCAATAAATAAAATGTGCAATCAACGATGTAGAAGTTAATGCTGAGTCATCAACACGCCGAGGAGGAGCTCACGATGCTTCCGGATGTTAGCTTTAAATTATTACTATTAAATAATAACGGCTTCCAATACTCAATCGCGTTTGTTAAACTTTAACGACTAATTTGGTGAATGTGAAATTTTTGGATATCTGATATTCTCTCTCTTACCAGTTGGCCGAGTTATGGATTAGCTTCGTGTCATCAGGGCTGATACATCGTAAATAAAAAAAGTACTTTATTTTGATATTTGTTGTTGTAATTCGCCAAATTATAAATTTCTTAACATTTACCGAAAGCCAAGTTAGCTGCCAAAAAACTGTAGTTCTTCGATTGTCCACCAGGGGAGCCCTCAGAGAACTGAGGTTACACAAAGCTCCAGGGTTCATTGTGTTACGTAACTCAAACTGATCACAGCGCCACCTGCTGTTCAGAGATACAGATGACAGTTTGACACATCATTATCGGTGATTATTGATTGTTGCTGAGGCTCCTGATTGGTCGATCCTAAAGAGAGAAATCTAAAATGGCGCCGTAATATTAGTAGACTGCATATTCCAAAACGGAAACACACAAAACACGACAATGTTTCCTTCATTTCCCAGAATCATCCCTGTGTCATTTGTCGGGTCCAGCAGTGTGGACGCGGTGCCGTTGTCTGAAGAGTTGTGCGTTTGGCGTTGTACCTTTTACCGACGTACGAATAACTAACAGTGTACAGTGTGTGTAACGTGTGTATATGTGTGACGCAAAGTATATTTTCTATATCCTCTCGTGAGTAACTGTCGTCGAAGAAGCTACTTTCACCCCTGCTGCACTTTAAGAACATATTTATTTATTTACACTACGTAGTATTTTTTATTTTTCGGCAAACACTGGACAAATATTAATCTTGACAAGAAAGTGATTTGTACTAAAGTGTAAAAAGTTGTTTGGAGAGATTTGAACTTTGCATCTGACAGAGATAAAAATTGAAACTTGTTAAGATGAATATTTACTTGATGGTGGGCGGAGTCACAGTGTCGTTGTGTTGCTGTGTTTGATGATAGTGTTGTGCTGTGTTGTCACTGGACGGAGGTGTGTGGTGTTGTGTTGTGTCCCAGCTTCTGTCCTGCACTGCTCCTGCAACACGATGAATCAAACCCCTCACTGGTTTGTGCTCGTCCCTGTTTCCTGAAGGGGGATTGAACTGGTCTGACTGGGAAAAGAGGACAAAATGAATTCAGAACTGGGATTTTAAAGTCTTTAAAGTGTTTGAAACAATTTAAATTTGTCTTTGTGTTTCACTGAAGTTCAGACATCTGTCCGACTGCAGTGAAACACAAACCACGTGCCGGGATTTGAATCCAACACGTGGCCCCGGGTGCACACGCCTCTTTACCACCTGACCGCCTGCTTCATGCACACGTAGGAACTCAACACCTTCCTCCAGCCAGAGGAGGGAATAAGTATTCATTTGTAAAATATGTATATTTTAAAGATATTATTCTATTTATATGTTTCCCTGCACGCTCACATGTTTGTGTGTTTGCTTTTGTGGTGAACGTGATTGTTGTGTAGAAGACACATTGTGTGGGTTTGATCTGTTTGTCATCACAGCCGTGCTCTTCAGTTGTGCCTCATTCACACTCCTCAGGTTGATTGACGCCATATTGTGTTTCTTCTTTTCTTTGTTTTTTTAATTTAATAATTTAAAAAAATGTCCTTCCCTTGATGACGCTGCAGTGGCAAAAACAATTTTTAATTTTATTGAAGAGACTTAATATTTAAATGGTGGTTTGACTCAGTTTGCTGCTGTCAATCATCCTCCATCTTTTCATCATCTCTCCATCTTTATTTTCCATCAGAGTGAGCCCTCCTGTTTGGCAGCCATGTTGTTTGTTGTTTTGTTGTTTTTTTTTAAGTGTTTAGAAACTCTCTCCCTTGATGACAAAAGGTGAAGTTTTCACGTTTAAATCAGATAAAACTTGATCATAAACAGGAAGTGAGACTTGAGTGAGTCACATGACCTCACAGACTCGACCGTGTTCCCCATTGGACCCGTGTGTGTGTTGTGTGATGCAACGTGTGTGTTTGTGTATCACGTACTGTAACGCTGCTCGTGCCTCAGCACCTCACACGTCTCATCACCATGTGTGTGTCTGTGTTCTGCTTCCTGGTTCGTTCACCCGCTCACACACCGTGGGGGGGGTCCACGTGGTTCCAGTTGTGTTAATGTTTCATCTGGAGTTTGAACGTTGTGTAGTGACGAGTTGTTGACCGTGTTTCATTCTCACGGGGTTTTGGCGCTTGACCACACGACTGATGCATTGTGGGGGATGGACCTTCGGTTTGTGTACCGTGATGAAAGGTGTGAATATTCAGGATCTTTGACTTGAGCCCCAACACGTGTGTGTTTGTGTTGTAAATATATGATGTTGTGAAATAAAATATTCATCATGTAACGAGATCTTTGTCTGAAACATCAGTGATATCAATGATCATCAATAACTGGAATCAGATAAGAAGAATTATGAGGATGTGTTTATTAGTAAAGGATCATTTACCAAATGTCTTTCATAATCCGCCAACATCGTGGAAGATTAGGATTCATAAGTATTATTCATCAGTCATATTTATTAATCAGTCTTTTGTTAACTTCATGAGATGATGTGTAAGTTTTTAAATCAGGGTTAAATCATTTTGGAGATTAAAATTTTAAGTTGAAATTTGACGTCGATGAAAAGTTTCATATTGAAATGCATAAACTGTACCTGTGGAAAACAAGTTGCATTGTGGGAAGTGTAGGACCTGTCATTTTTTGAGATGTTGTGTCTCTCCCTGTGTACTCCCCCTCTCTCTCCCCTGCCCCCCTCTCTCCTTCTCTCTACCCCTCTCTCTCCCCCTGCCCCCCCTCT
>CM028872.1:19831932-19855887 GCA_016801935.1 Platichthys stellatus
CCTCTGCTTCTGAAAGAAAAGAGCAACAACAACCAGCAGCAGCTCCTCGAGGCTCCGGAGCCTCCGAGTGTCTCCGGCAGCTTGTCCAGGCTGCAGCCGGCGACGGAGCAGCGCAGACGGTAAGAACCGAGCGGTGTCCCGGTGCCCCGCCGGACGGCAGCCCGGGCTAACGGCGTGCTAGGACGGGCAGCAGCGTCCCGGGGCTCCGGTGATAACATGGAGGGCAGCTAGCTAGCGTTAGCCCCGTGTTGGTGTGTGTGTCTGCGGCGGCGGAGACACTGGAGCCTCCGGGAGGAAGCATCTGAGACCCGGAGCCTTCAGATCTAATGACGGGACAGTGGCTGGAGAACATGGAGGAGCTGCGGCCAAGATCTGAGGCTTCTGCAGCTAGATCATAATACAGGAGCATAGAGCAGAATATCATAAATCAGATTTATACAGAAACTCAACATGAGCATTATTAAGATTCTCATTTCAACCCCCAAATTATATCTAGTTGTTATTTGCTGCTTTCTAGGTTTTAATATCTGCAGTTTGCAATTATAAGAAAACACAGATAAATGATTTAATTACAAATCCAATATGCAAAAGTGTGTTTTTCATTTAATGTGAGAATATGTTAATATGTGAGATAGAAAACAACAACAAATAACAACAGAAATGCAAACATATGTGAGATGATTCAGACAACACGTGTGATGAAATATGTATTTCTATATATACATCTATATATTACTGTTGTGTCTCTATAATAATTTCAGATCTCGATCTCACTTCGAGATTTGGGGTTCATACAGCAAATATCTGAAATCATGTGAAGATGAGAAACAATATTATTTATTGAAGGAGAAGAATCTTTGTTATTCTGTGAACTTCTGTCTCAGATGATGTATTGAACTTCTCACCTGGAATTTACCTCAAATTCTCAACCTGCTGGAAAACCTGCTGGTTATATTTGTGAATTCATATTTTGTGGATATAACCAATGTTGATATTTTATTATACCTTTGCTGTTATAGAGAAAAGTTAGTCTCACTGACGTATGCTTTTGTCATCATGCATAAATATACTAGATTTAATGGATTTATTGATGTTTTATTGAAAAGTTTGGCTTTTCAGTGCATTCGTAAATTGGGTTAATCGTGTTAAAATATAAAAATTGCAAATTAAAGTTATTAGTGAACTAGCTTTTCATTTTTCCAGTAACTCCTGTAAAAGCCTTTATTGTTCCTGGCTCCAGTTTGATTCACTGAAACTCTGCGGAAAAAGTGTTTGTTTTATTGAAATCTAAAAAAATAATCATATTTAAAACCAAGTGTCAGAGTAAAACATTAATATGAAGTCAGTGGGAATGTTCTCTGACCAGTATGACCAGCGTTTGACGGACGTCTCCTCCTCTGTCCCCCCAGCAGCCATGGAGACGGATGGAGAGCAGAACCAGCAGGGGGCCTCGACCAATGGGAGCGCTGCGTCCGGGACCGCCACCACCACCACCTCCCGCCCCTCTCCCATGAACTCCATGTCTCTGTATGAACGACAGGCGGTGCAGGTACGTGTGTGTGTGGGGGGGGGGACTTTGTTTACTGTCAATCATTGTTTACTGTCAATCATTCTGTCCAGTTTGATGAGGTGGTTTTTCCTCTTGACATCTTTGTCAGAAAGATTTACCTCCACCAAGGAGGTTATTTATTCTTTCTTTATTCTTCAGCATGAAACCTGGTGGGAAGAGCTCATTAACTTCTAGTGAGGATCAGAATCAGAATCAGGATCAGGATCAGGATCAGGTTCAGAATCAGGTTCAGAATCAGATCAGGATCAGGATCAGGGGGCAGATCCAGGATTTGGACATTTTGAAAGTTTTCCCAGGAAACAATTAGTGGATTTTGTTAAATCTGACATATTTAGAGCTCTGATATCTATGAGTTATTGTGATTTGGTGCAGCCTGATTGACTTTAAGTGAGCGTTTCATTGAACGCTGCTGTTTCATCATGACCTTGTTAGAAAACAGAAACACAGAGATTGAGTGTGGACTCTTTTCCGGGGTGTGATCGCAGCCTGTTTGTCTTTATGAGGGAGGAGGAGAGAGGAAGTGCTTATTTATCCTCATAAATTGTGATGAATGTGGAAACTGCCTGACAGGAAGTGATGGAGTGGGACTGAGGCGGGGGGGTGAAGGAGGAGATGGAGGCTCGGTGTACATTTCTCAGGCTCCTGTCACCATCTGTCTCCGTCACCACACACACACTCATTATGATGCGAGTCTGTGCTCGTACATCAGGCAGCTGGCAGGAGGCGCTGCTTCATCCCTCCTTCTCTGCCCTCGTTTCTCTTCTCACCTCCCAGATTTCATGGGACCACACTTCGTCTTCTTCTTCACGTCCTCCCTCACTCCCCCTCTCCTCTCTTCTTCACGTCCTCCTTTCTTTCCTCTGACCTCTCTCTCTCTCTCTCCCTCCAGGCGCTGCAGGCGTTGCAGCGGCAGCCGAACGCAGCTCAGTACTTCCAGCAGCTGATGCTGCAGCAGCAGATCAACAACGCTCAGCTGCAGAACCTGGCCGCCGTGCAGCAGGTAAACATGGGAGAACCATGAGATATGTGCTTCAGAGCTTTTAATGTTTATTCATAAATGATAACAGAAGATTCACTGAAGCTGAACAACCACAGTGTTCGTCAAGCAACACAGAAACAAACACACAAGTTTGATTTAGTTTGAAACTAAAACTCGTCTCTTCTTTCTCCTCCTCCTCCTCCTTCTCCTCCTCCTCCTCCTCTTCCTCCTCGACCTCCTCCTCCTCCTCCTCCTCCTCCTCCTCCTCCTCCTCCTCACAGGCGACTCTGGCTGCCAGCCGTCAGTCGAGTCCTTCCAGTGGAGGCTCGTCTCAGACCAGCAGCTCCACATCTGTACGTCCTGTTTCTTTCTTAATGGGGTTAACTTCAGTCATTTAAAGCATTTTAATAAGTGATTCACAATAAAGTATTTTCTCAGGCTAGTGTAACATCTGGAACGGGGTCCACGACCAGCAGCCGTCCAATCGGAGGTTCAGCAACATCGGTCCTTCTGAGCGGGACGGCAGCAGGACAGGGACAAATGTACCTGAGGGTGAGAATTGAGATTTTACTCAATTTCATCTATTTGTGGAACCAGTAATGATCTTAATTAGATTCGGATCATTTCCCTGATGATCCGGTTTAGTGTTGGTTTTAGTTTCTGTGTTTTGACGATGGGGCTGTCGTCCTGCAGGTCAACCGCTCCCTGAGGACGCCCATCTCCTCCCAGCTCATCTTCATGCCCGGCAGCTCAGCAACGGCTGCTGTGGCCACCGTCACCACGCAGCAGCCGCCTGAGGCCACGACCACCTCCTCCTCCAGCAGCCAGGCAGACAGTGACCAGGTCAGTGGACTCACCGTGTTGAGGGTTCGAGGACGGTGGCGACTCTCACCCTTCAACAAGTCGATGTTTCCTCTTTTCTCCAGGTGCAGAATCTGGCCATGAGAGGTGTGACCAGTCCCAAAGGTGTGAAGACTGAAGCTCCAGAGAGGAGTGACTCAGGTAGGGGAGGAGGTGGAGGTCACCAGAGCCACAGGTTTGATGCTGGATGTGTAAATCAGCAAATGTTTCTCAAATCTGAATCAAATGTTTCTGCTGCTTCCAGTGAACATGTTGGTTTACTGTCTTTCTTCCTCCAGCCGCCTTCTCTCTGGTCCAGCCCTCCCACCAGTGCACCGCCCAGTCTCCCTCCAAGCCCAGCCAGCCTCAGCCCCAGCCCCCCCACATCAAGATCCCCACGTACCCTCAGCCCACCAACCTCAAAGCCCACCCTGCCTCCTCCGGAGCGTCCTCCTCCTCTTCCTCCACCTCCTCCATCCCGCTCTCCCAGCTCCTGCTTCATGGGACCCGGACCCTCGCCACTGGTACCACAGCTCCCACAGCATCACACACCCTGGTCCTCGCGTCCAACGCGGCGTCTCATCACCACGGGTACCCAGTGGGCACGGCCAGCATCAAACCGGCGGTCAACGCTCAGACTCTGGTGGTGCAGCCGCTGCAGAAGAGCTCGCTCGGCACTGAGAAACCAGGCCACGGCACCGGGCCCATCCCGATCCAACCCAAGACTCTGCAGGGCCTGCGTCTGCCCCTCCACCTGCCCTCCAGGAACCCCCCGCCCATCCTCCCTGCCCCTCCTCCAGCCAGCAGCTCCGCCCAGCCTCCGCAGACACCACACATCCCAGTCCAGATCGTGGGGGCCCGGCAGAGCACGCTGGGAACCGGCCAGGCGCTGGCACTGGCCCGGGGCAGCTGCAGCCAGGACGGAGCCGCGGTGCTCACCGGCTCCTCCAGCCTGCTCACCATGGTGGCCTCCATCGCCTCCAGGGAGGGGGGGGTCGTGGGGCGCGGCGTGGGGCTCAAGGCACTTCACTCGCCCCAGGAGGCTCCTCCATTGGCTCAGGTCTCTCAAGTGCATCCGCTGGCCAATCAGAACTCCGGACAGGGTCAGAACGGAACTGTAGCTTCTAGCCCCGCCTCCTCCAAGCCCCCGACTGTTTCCGCTCCTCCCTCCTCGCTCTCTCGCTCCTCCCTCTCCCTCCCCCTCCCCCTGGCGCCCGAGGAGCAGAGAGGAGCCGGTGTGACCACTAACGGAGACGCATCAGGACGCCAGACGCCACAGGTCAGCTGATCCGTGTTCATTACTCCAGAGGAACCTGAAAGCTTTTGTGTTATTACTCCACTGACTTGATCAAATCATTTATGATTCATCTGTTTAGGGAAAACAGGTGATTGGTTCGCTAAAGAGGAAATCAGACTCCAATGCAGCCAATGACGAAGATGGCCCCTCCCCTCCACGGATCCCGCCTGTCAGAGACCACGCCTCTGCGCTCCCGACCAATCCCATCAAAGCAGGTAACAACAACAACAACAACAACAACGCAGTCATGTGTAACATGCATCTCCATGGTAGTGGTTATTTTTTGATTTACATCAACCATTGAATATTCAAATAAAAGAAAATCCTCTTCCTCCCTCCAGGATGTAACGCTCCTCCTCCGGCCCCCCCCTCTCCCTCCCCTGTCCTATCTGTGTCCCGTGGGGGGAGTGGTCAGGGGGACAGAGCTCCTCCCCCTCAGGCCGTGGTCAAACCTCACGTCCTCACACACCTCATCGAGGGCTTCGTCATCCGGGAGGGGGCCGAGCCTTTTCCTGTGAGTTCATGGGATTTGTAGTTTCCATTACTCCCATTGTTCCCACAGGACGCAGCCTCTTTACGAAGGCTTCTCTACTGGTCTGAGCTCTTATCTTCTGTTCCTCCTCAGGTGTGTGGTGCAGTGAAGGACTCGACTGGAGAGGATTTAACCAACGACAGTCCGGACACCAACCAATCAGAGACCGGCACCACCGCCACAGGTAACTGGTCTGGAAGCTCCCCTGCTGTCCAGACAGGTTTTGGTTCTTCCAGACAACTTTCTATAATAATAAGCAAAACATAGTTAAATCAACGCTGTGTAACTGTTACATAGCAAAACAGCGCCCCCTGCAGCCACATGTGGGGATTAACTCTGATGGGCTCTGTGTGTTGCACTGGATATTACCCATGATCCTCTGCTTCCTGAGCCAGAAGAGCTGCTGCTGCAACAAATCCACCAAACTCTGATCAGAATTCTTCATGTTTTACAGTTTCCTGCTGAATCTTGGAGATAAACTCCGGTTATTAATAACCTCAGAGTGTTTTTAACTGATCTCAGTTCAGCTTCACTCTTCAGAAGGAGGAAACGTTCTCTTGTTCACACTCACAGACTCACTTTAACCAAGCTGCTGGTTCACAGTTGTGTTGGTTTAGCACAGATACAGAGAGGAGGAGGTTCTGTTTGTCTGCGCTGGGCCACAGGAACGCTCCCAGGTTTTAATCACCGTCCTCAGACTGACTGTGAGGCTGCATAACAGCTCAGTGAGATATAATTAGAGTCTTCTTTTCATTTGCAGTTCATCTGTAGTGCAGCACATTTTACTGTATTCATGAACCATCTGTTAACATTTGCTCTGTTGTTTCTCTGAACTCTCCCCTCAGTGCTCAAGTGTGAGTACTGTAAAACCTTTGCTCCTGCCAGCCAGTTCAGAGGTACCAAAAGGTTCTGCTCCATGACTTGTGCCAAGAGGTACTTCCACATGCATGAAATATGATAAACACATTCCGGTGGAGGCCGTCTGAGGATTCACTGGTTCTACTCTGAACTGCTCATAATGAAAGATGATGGGTAGTTTCTCACCTCAGGAAGAAGCAGTTCCTTGGAGACTGGACACAGTCAGAATTTCCTGAAATTGATCCAATTTAAAAGATACAAAATAAAGATTCACCCTTTATTTACCCATCGAACTTATTAAACAGACATGCACTGAAGTGTTTGATTCTCATAGTATAAAAAGCTTTCATTATACTGTATTCAGTTCATTCTTGTTAAAAACTAAGTTTAAGATGTAAAGAAACGTCCGAATCAGGTTTAAGAAGGACGTGTGAATCCTCAGGCGGCTGCAGCTCTATGTTTTACAGCATGTATGTTCTCTCTGTATAAAACCTGTGACCGCTTCACTTCATGCTCGTTTGATTTACAGAACTTGCATGAAAACTGTTCTGGTGTCAGATTCCAGTGTTTTCCTCTGTTGAATTTGCTCCACATGATAAAATCGACCTTGTATATATGACCTCATCTGTTCAACTTTATAAACAATGCTTGGTCTGCATTGTTTGTAACAGTATGACCTCACTGCTCCTGCTTTGCATTTGTCCCTTTGCCCGCTGCTGGTGTATAAAGCTTATACACGGCGTGCGGTGCAAAGAGGTAAAGACTGTGTGTTGCTCGTCTTGGCTTCAGTACCGTATATGTCACTCTTTGTCTACGATACAGTATGTATTGGTTCCCCAGGTACAACGTCAGCTTCAGGCAGCACCTGTGCGTGCGGCAGGGTCACGGCCAGGGTCAGGGTCACGCTCCGGAGCAGGACCACGGCCAAGGTCACTTCTCCAACTCGGACGAGGAGGGAGGGATCGCCAGGCGGAGGGTTCCCCGCAGGACCAGCTCAGAGATAGCCAGTGCCAAGATAGCAGGGAGACCTCTACCTGTCAAGGTGAGTCTGGACCACGCCTGTGAGTGGATAAAACATGGAGTGGAGCCGTGACCAGCTGGTGAAGGTCTCATAAACTCATATGATCATACAAACATGTCTGCTTGTGATCTGTCGTCTCCTGGGAGCTCCTATCCACTCACTCCTGCTGAGCCTTCTGCCTCCTAGTGGCTAATCTGGGATGATGCAGCCTTTGGAAAACAAAGCACATAACAAGCATCATTCTCTAAACTTCTCTATGAGAAGCTGCCAAATTCATTCAGACATTTATTTCAGTCATGACACCTTATTGATGGTAGCTGTGGTTCAGGAGGAAGAGCAAGTCCACTTGATAGGGAAGTTGATCCCTGGCTCCTCTGCCTCGTCTCCCCCACAGTGCCGCTCAGAGTCCAGCCACTCAGACGAGGAGTCCAGCGGAGAGGAGGATGAAGACGACCCCATGTCCCTCTCGCCTGCCTCCTCAGCCTCCTGCCACCAGGTGGCGCCGCAGCCGCCCACAGACAGCTCTGCACCCAGCTGCCTGCCCTCTGGCCCCGCCCAGTGGAGCGTGGAGGAAGTGTCGCAGTTTATCTCCTCGCTGCAAGGTCGGACCATCGGAATGAGCTTCTCGTTAATTATTTTATTTTATGTTGCAAGTTGATTTATTGACATTATGATGAGTCATTTTAGAAGCAAGAATAATAATAATTCATCTTGTGTGAACCTCTTCCTCTGCTGTCTCCTCCACCTCTTCCTCCTCTTTCCCCTCGTCTTCATCCCTCTCCTCTTCCTCCGCTATCTCCTCCTCTTTCTGTTCCTCCTCCTCTTCCTCCTCCTCCTCCTCGTCCTCCTCCCCAGGGTGCGAAGACCTTGCCTCCCAGTTCCTGTCGCAGGAGATTGACGGACAGGCTTTGCTGCTGCTGAAGGAGGAACATCTCATGTCCACCATGAACATCAAGCTGGGCCCCGCCCTGAAGATCTGCGCCCACATCAACAACCTGAGAGACTGAAGTCCGAGTTTCCATGAACCAGCGTGTTCGAAGTCGAGCTCCGGGCATTTCCCCCCCGACGCTTGTTCTGAGTCCAGTTCAGATAGAGAACTGGTTCCAGAGCAGAGTCCCACAGGTGAATGTATGAAGTACACTTCCCCTTGAACCCAGACTGGGGCTGCAGCACTTGAGTCTGTTGTTGGTTTTGAACCCACGTTCAAAAAATCATGTTTTGCACAAGAATTTTGTGAATTCCTACCAAATCTGCCACGTCTGTGATTTAAAAACGACAGATTACAAAGTTTATTTTGGTCCTAAAATACTTTATCCGTGCAAAATCAGTCAGAGACAAACTCTGCCAGGTTCTCTCCTTTTGCTTTTCACGTTCACACTTTAGATTCAGAAGCAGGAGCTAAGGTTTTGAATGTATTCTCTGTGCAGACATTGGAATCTACAGTTCTTGTCCCAGGACTCATTGTTTTAAACGTTTTCCACATTTGTCTAATTTTCCAACTAAACAAGCAAACAGATGATTGTACAGCTACTCCATTCATTGTATTATATTGTCCAAGAAAAGTATTATTTAAAAAAAAACATCTGTCTTCTCTTGGCGTCAATAATTAAAACCAGGTTATATTTTTTCATTGAGCGCTCATGTTGGATCTCATCTCTCAGAGTTCGGACTGAAAGGCAGCGGAGAAAGAGGTTTATGATTTAATGAACTCTGTTGAAATCTTGATGTATAGTTTAGGGAAGGATTCTGATCTTCAATGTTATTTATGTTACGATTAGAAAACAAGTACGTCCAGCATCATAATCACTTTGTATGAATAGGGATCATCGTGTGTAAAAGGTGGCACTTTTATTTTGGAAGAGGCCTGTTGTATAACTTACAGGGTAAAGTGAGAGCACAGGGTAACGGCTGCAGACGCGTCCAAATAGAACCCGACTCCCTCGAGGTTCAGAGAGAATTTTATATTTCCGCGACAAAAAATACCGTTGTTGCGTATTTTATTTGTCACATTCCTTGTGTTGTTTTTCAGAGCAGAGCACATCAACGGTAACAGAAGCACGATGCTTCTCACGTTCAGGCCGGAGACAGACGCACTGTTTAGCCACCTGTTGCGTAAATAAGCTAAAGCATCATCAGCGTATTTATTTGAGTATTCCGCTAGAGGGTGAATCGTAGAACTCAGACCCTGTGTGGTGTTCTGTAAATAACTCCGACACTGTAGGAGATTAGCCTACGGTTACTTATTGTTAGATGGTTTGTTAGGTGACGGTCTGACTCTACACTGCCCCTACTGTCCGTGTCTGTATTGCAGCTCGCTCACTTTGTTAGGTTGGCACAGCTGACACAGGATCAGTGACGTTTATGTAACATGATGACATCTCGGCTCTTATAGTGTTTGACTCGGTGAGGAGGAGGATCTCGTGATTCTGGAACAAAACATTTGAGCCTTTTATTGTTGAAACACATGACTTCACGTGGACTTTCCATGGACTGTCGCAGTTGCCCCTTAAGATTCCATTGAGCCCCTGCTGTCGTGTGGTGGCTGCTGGCGGAAACGACCCCGGGACAGATTACCATGTTTTTCATTAACACAGCGTCCGTTACAAACAGGGCTCAGGTTGAAAAGTAAAGAATCTCCCGTTTTCCAGCCACTTCTGATCCTCGCAGCAGTTTGAGTGACAGCTGACGTCACAGGCTTGGTTTTGTTATTTTTTTGTGGTGACATGAAGTTTACAAAAGGAAAAATACTGAACGATTGAGACTTAACCAGCAAACACAATGACGACAAAACCACAAAGTGTGTTCAGACGAAGCTCCACGAGGACCTACGACTAAAACATAAATCATACCTGACCGAACGAGTGTGTGAATGAGAACACTTCAACTAAGCTGTAATAATAATAACTTTAAACTTTTGCCTTTATATTTAAATGCACATTTGTTTGCCTTGTGTTGAGCTTGTGACTGTAGGAGTTCTCTCATGTTATCTCTCTGTGAACCTTGTGGCCTTTCTCTTCTACTCTTGGTTTAGATGAGGATTGTCTCTTTTTTAACTGCTTTTCATATCATTCCTTGTTTTATATTAGTGCTTACTTTTTCTACTATTGTTACTTCAAGCAATGCCTTTCCCAAAAAGCGAGACTGAACAGTAGCGACCTTGATCAAGGACACTCGCCGTCTTCCTCCATAGCTTTGTCACCTAGCGTGTAACTACCGACAGTATTTACCTTCTAGCTCTAGCGACCTTTGGCTTTCCTTGTTAGTGGCTGTTACAGTATTTTCTTTTTCGAAAGAAGACAATAATCTTTGAGAGCAGCTGTGTGTTCATATTCCTCAGTCGTCCCAGGATTTTGGAGTCTTGAAATCAGCAGGTCCGTCAGCATTCTACAAAAACCCACTTGTTTTTCATTTCAAGTGATTTGAGCCACAATTCTTTGCTGAACTCGATCATTTCTGACGCGAGCCCAGAAGCTGCACTCGTCTCACAGAATAAACTGATTCTGCTAAATTATTTTCTTTTGAATGCAATCATCAGAGAAACTGCAAAATCTTGGAGGGACTGGGTTTAAATGAGGAGAGATTAATAATACTATCATGCAAATAAATAATCAAGGAACTGTTTTAAAACTGTGATGTGTGTGTCTTTATTTTAATCCTGCGTCTTTGTACCAGACTTGAAGGGCTGAAATATCCACTAGGCAAAGCACTAGATCAGCTTTGTTTGTGCTAATCTAATTTATTACATGTTGAATATTCCTGCTTGAATTTGTGATTTATTAAAAGTTGCTTGTTTGGTCTCTTCTTCTGAATCTGACACTTTTAATGCTTCTCACAACGAAGAAATATAAGAGTTTGACTTTTACCAAAACTGATCCTGAAGAACCAGTTCACCATCTCATCATCACAACACATTTGTTTGACTTCAAGTTTATTTTCAATATATTAAATATAAAAAGTGAGTGTGCTTCATAAATCCAACAAACAAGTGCAAAGCAAAAATAAGTCTCACAATATTTACAATAAGTTTCTTCAATATTTACAATATTTTCTAATAAAGTTCTTCATTCATAATTAGCTCTTGCAGCGGTCTTTCAGGTGCGGGTGAACATCCAATCATCGTGCTAACTGATGACACTCTCAGCCAATCAGAGCACAGCATAGTTGTAGGCCTCTCCATAGCCCGCCTCCCTCAGGTATCTCTCGATGTCGATTGGTGCAGGTGCCCTGAGGACTGTCCTGCCATTGGCTGATTTCTCTCCCGCCTGAAGTTTGTTAATCACTTCCGGGATGGACAGACGGTGTTTGAGGTTCCAGTGACAACAGGAAGTGACGAGGGAGAATCTGTGAACAGGTAAAACACGAAGTTTAACTTAATAAACACGAAGTTTAACTTTATAAACACTTAGTTTAAATGACTCTTTATCATCTTTATACTCTGTGAAAACTGGTACAAGGTTTTTAGTGTCGTTTAAATAAAGGATAATTAAGCTAGCTGTGGTTGTAGTTAGCTTAAATAGCTAAAGTAGCATTAATTGGTGGAATATAACCTCAGAGTGTTTAAATCACACTTTTACATTTAATCCTATTTGTGACAATTTAGAAATTAGATTTCAATGCTTTTATCTCAATCTGGATGTTCCAGCGTTGAGTTATGATATTTCTTCACTTTTAATAAAGCCTGTTTATGGCTGTTCGTCTTACAGGGAGCTGGAACATGTCGCCGGGCGCTTCAGATGTTTTCCTCTTTGCAGATGCTGCAGAAGTTCAGTCGTCGGGATCTGAGCGAACGGTGGGTCACCTGCACACACAGGAGATTCATACGCTAGTGTGAAGTCTGTCAGCTGCTGCAGGATTCCAACACTTAGTTCACTGAAGGATTTTTCTTATAGATAATAATATAACCAAAATAATATGCAGCCCGATGCTATGATGATTAAATAGCTGAATATTCACTCACCCAAAGTGACCATTTCATAGAGCAGGATACCAAAAGACCATCTGTCAACAGAAGACATGGATAAGAGTTGATCAGAGTTTGTCCCACATGTGGATAGAAATTCATAAAGAAGTAAAGATTTTAATTCATTTGATTAAAGTTGAATCCCCCCCGCTGTGGCCTCGCCCACTCACACATCGCTACTGGGACTGAAGACTGCTCTGGCCAGCACTTCAGGCGCCTGCCACTTCTTCATCTCCACGTCCTGAAACTCCCCCGGCGAGCTGGGCTGCGGCCTCCGTTGATAGGCCGAGCCCAAACCCCACAGCTTCGCCGTCAGATCTCCACCAATCAGAACGCTGCGCGCCCCCACGTTCCCATGGATGCAGCCTTTACTGTGCAGATACTCCTGGATGGTTGGATGAAGATGATGAGGAGGAGGATGAGGAGGAGCGGTGGAGCATCACAAGAATACTTCATAACACATCCAGACTCTTACATATATTATGGTCTCTACTATTGTTTACTGGTTTTTGACTCAACAACTGAGTCATTAGGAGAAAACTAAGAACCTGATAACAACATGTTTTGGAATTACATAAAGGTAAATAATGATCCCCACTAGGACTCTGGTTTTATTGTTTTGGTGTGTTTCTCGCAAATGGGATCCTGTTATACTGTATACCTCAGCAACATGTCTATATGATGTATGCTATATCATGTATGGTGGTGTGTGCAGGTATGTAATGAAGGTATGAGTGGATGTCATTATGTACTCTTTGTTTTGTAATAGATGCCTATTTTTGAGACGAATATGTGCGAAGTCTGTAATTAGTCAATTCTCAACCATATGCTACTTGTTCCTGTATAAAGAAACATGTTTAATTTGCCATGTACCATGCCTATAAAAGTTAAATAAAAACTTGAGTTCAAAAAAAAAAAAAGAACCTGATAACACATTTGCTTATGGAATTACAAGATTTCTTTTTGAGCCATGAAGCAGTGAGAAGGACAAACAATAGATGAACCAACCAGAGCGGAGGCCACTTGTCCTGCCATGACGTGGATCCTCTTCTCCGTCATGTCCCAGGGAGACTCTGAGCCTGCGTTGCTCTGTAGTGGCAGAAGAAGAAAAGGGAATATGTGATAACGTGTGTGTTATTATTGCTTCACCGTTTTTTTTTTGTTTCCCCCCCCCCCCCCCCCTCCTCTGGGGCGAATCGACAGGTTGGATTGTCTGTGATATATAATAGAAGTCAATTAACTTACTGTACCTGTCAATGCAGAGGGAACTAGGGTTACTAGTGTCTGTCAGTAGAGGATATTATAGTATATGTTTATTTATGCTGCGCAACACTGCCACACTCAGGCACAAAGCAGTAATTGGTTTAAAAAGAATACAAGCAATTTGAATTTGAGAGTTAAGTATATATTTCAATTAACCATCCCACCGTATAAGATCTGTTAACAATCCACCTCTCTGCCTTAACTTTCGGTCATCATAGATGAAATTTTTGATTAATCGATTTATTATTGGCAGATAATATCGAGCGGTATCAGCATCTGTGTATTAAAGTATTAAACCTTTTATTTCACAGAATAAATAAAGTAGAAAAGATGTTTATTAATGTTTCTTTTTGCTTATAAATCCTCATCGACTGCAGTTCAGTGGCAGATGGTGTTTTGTAGATGAACCTGTACTTAAACTGAGAAATCTGGTATTTGTAATCGATTACTGTACCTGTCTACTTCTCCACAGGAAGCCGAGCAGCTCTCTGTGCTGCAGCTCCTCCATCACCATCATCATGGGGGGCTGCACTGAAACTACCCCCAGCAGCTCTGGTAGATACGGGTGGCGACCCAGTCCCGAGACAAAGGAGGCGAAGTCCAGGAAGTTCTGCTCCTCGCTGCTGCTCGCTCCTTCTGGAGGAGGAGGTCAGACAACAACTTTACTTTTTCAATTTTATTCAAACATATTTACCACACGTGTCGCAAAAATACCAGTTGACATCCTGGGTCGGATTTGAAGTGAAAACTTAAGTGCAGAACTTTTATTTTCTGTAAACAAGTAAACAGAACATTCCTGGGATCTTTCAGCTGCTGAGGAACAAAACAACATATTTGTCTGCATTCCTCAGCAGCAGTAAAGAAAGCAGTGATACCTCTGTGGGTCAGGTCTGGCTCGGCACGGCTCAGTTTACCTTTCAGCACTCTGAGGACCACGTCCTTGTTGTCCATGCGAGCTCGGTAAAGAGTGACTGAGTCGTTGGGTTTGATGGAGAAGGACAGCGGCAGGGCGGTGACCTGGCTGAAGGCGTTGTGACGCCTCTCGGTGGACGTCTGTGGGAGTGCAGGCCGGACGTTCTGCTGCACTTGCACTGACATCGGCAGCTCCTCGTGTTCGAGTGGGTTGATTCCAGGAGGAGCTGCAGAGATAAAGATGAAAACAGAATGATGACTCTGTCTGTGGAGATATTTAGATAATTGAAAATCCAACACACAGCTTCATGGCTGCTCACTCACCATCGATGCCTTGTAGGTGACTTCTGCGGCTGTGCCTCTGTGTGTGTCTGCGGGCCGAGCTGTAGCTTCCAGGGGCCGTCACTTGAGAGCGCTTGTGTTCAGGACAGCACCTCCGCAGGAACAAGTACAATAGAGTGACGAGTGTTCCAAAGAGGAGCAGCGTGGGGACGATGATCACGTCCTGCATGTACTCCCTGGTCACTGAGGGAGAGAGAGAGGATGTGTCACTGTCCGGTCCGAGTAGAAGAAGCTCAGTGAAGTGAGGACAGATTGGAAGGATTCCACGTCCTGATCCTGTCTGTCCTCCACTCCTCCTGTCCTCAGGCTTTGTGTGATGATTTGTGTCCCACACACTTTGTCCTACTCGCTTTGTGCTTTACGTTGAGCAGGTTTAGTCTCAGTGTTCTGCTTGGGGCACTTTGACAGGATGGATCTGTTCGGCTGCTCAAATGGTTTCACCTCCGAAGTGTTGACAGGTTGCTCCATCTTCACATGACATCATCCTCCATTTAACAGCCGTGCTGATAGGTTGATTTATCGCTCAATGACTCACACTATGTTTGAATGCAAAAGTCAGCAGTGCCCTCTGTTGCTTCAGTGATGTAATGATTCAGAACAGTGCAGAGAGAGATTAACCAGTTAAGCTAAGTGTCAGTCATTTGGACAAACAGGTATTTTGACCATAGCTCCGTCATGCACTGAACACTGGAGAACTTAAATGTCTCAGTCAGTTTGTCTGGAACTTTGTAAAGTGTCTGGAAGGAGGAGTGGTTGTGTTAGTTCCTCACATGTGACAAACATGGAACTGGAAGAACATTAATATCAATTTTTCTGATTTTATATTTTTGAGAGAGATCCTATGGCGTCAGGGTTCTTTGGTCCAACCCTAACTTCACCGCTTACACAACAGCTTTTGTCCTCCTGCGATGTGCACAGAGACAAGTTGGGCTGTAATTGGACAGTGAGACCGAGACGAACCATGACTCATGCTCTGACATTCAGGGATTGATTCTTTGACAAGTTGCTGAGTCACTGTTATTAAAAGCTGTAGAATTTTCCGTACTGCACCTTAAATCCTTTATCTGCACGTTACTCAGCAGGAAATATAAAAGTTTTGCTCCATTGTTAAATTTAAAGTTTTCTATTTGTCAGTTGATTCTTTTATCATATCAACTATCCCTCACATTGACCCTTCACTGACAACCCGGTGAATACAAGGCTCCTGTAGAAACACACACACAAACACACACCCTTGTAAAACACTCGAACAATGGCCTGTGAACTGGAGCAGAGGCCATCTCTTCAGAGCCCCTTGTGTGTGTCTGTGTGTGTGTCGTGTTCTGGTTTTGACACATTCTTTGGTGTGGTGTGACGGATCTGCAGAATCATAAAACTTCTCTTTTTCATTCTTAGTAAAGACTTCAGGTCTGAGCTTGAACTTTCCACACCACATACGTCCAGTAGCTCTGGGTTTGCTTCCCCTGAGTTTACTGGTGTCCCTGTTCCCTTCTACTGGTTTTTCTAGTGAAGCTAAAACATGCAAACAAGAAATTACTTATCCAGATATATTAATCTCTCGGGGTTCTTAAAGACCTCTCGGTGAGTCAGCAGTACTAATTTGATCTAATTGTGTAACCACAAGTCTTTCATGTGACTTTATCTGGAGGTTGCAACATCACTGCAATCTGCAACTGGCAGTTTTATAATATGTTATTGTTAATATGATCAAACATCCTGTAGTAAGGTTAGAGACTTTCCACCAGGACAGATCCTGGAGCTTTATATTTCATGTCAACACAACCTCAGCAGAATCATCCAGGCACCAGGTTTAGAGCCAAATCGAGGCGCTGCTGGTATTTACTGTAATGAACACACACAGGAGGCAGAGAAGTGGAAAATGAGACGCATGAGAAGCAGACGGCGAAAAGCAAAAGCTAGGAAAGCACATTCAAATGTCAGGGATGAGAGAATGATCATTAAGAGAGGAGAGATGGATGAAGAGATATCAGGAAACGAAAGGAGAAGCCTGAAGATTGTGATTTTAATGAATCGGCGAATACAGAAGATTTACAGGAATAAGCCCCGGCAGCAGTGGAGTGTGATGGCAGTGCTGTAAATTTAAAGGCAGAGAAAAGGAGCTTGTTTATGCCGGTCTTGAAGTGTGTGGGTGTGGCAGGTTTCTTTGATACTGCTGCTGGTGGTAGGTCAGTTTCCCCTTTAGAGCACAGGAGGTATTCACTACACAATATGTGTGAGTCTCAGGTGAACAGCTGTTGTGAATCTTCATCTGGGGCAGGTTTTCCACTGTGTCTTGTCTTCATGTCTCTACACCAGCAGCAGCTAGTGGACGGAGACATCTTGTTCTCAGGTTGTCCGTCTGTGTGTGAACGTGAAATCTCAAGAATGAGTTGAGAGGAAATTCCCTCGAGTGGCCTTTTTGTTGTGTATTGATTTCAGCTGAGATAAAAGACTGAGATATGGGCGTGATTCACGTTTGCAGGGAAAGTTCATTAGAAGAGGAGAATGAAAAGGAAACAGGGGGATGAGAGTAGCTGGGTGGAGGAGGAGAGGGGGAGAGATAGTGTCCTTACTACAGAGGTGGTCGTCCAGCGCACACAGATTGTCGGCGGTGGAGTTGGATGACATGCTGGAGAGGAAGAGAGGCACAGGTCAGGGTGACTACCAGCAGGAGGAGGAGATCAACATTACCTCTGCTCAGCAGCCAACCCCCCCCCCCCCCCCCCCCCGAGCTCTCACGAGTCACGCCGCCTCTTCCTCTTTAATAACTGTGCAGGTTGTTTCAGGAGCTGTCAGGGAAGTTCAGTAAACGGTGGCGCACACACCCAGAGAACTTTTTGACCTAGATTTACCCAATAAATTTAAACTGGGACCTGTTTTCTTTTTAATCTGAACCCACACAGCTAATTTAAAGGGGCGGACTGGTTTTCTACATGTATCGTTTACCAGCTTTCACTTACACATTAATAGAGAAGCAGAGATCAGTGGAATTAAATCATTAGAATATGAACTGGTTTTCAGCATCAACCTCCTCAAATCATACGGTTAATAAACCAGACATATTATCTAGAGAGCTTTATCTAGAAGTTCTAGAGAACTGTCATTTCCTTCATTTCCCTCAGACGTCTCAGGTGTCTGTGTTATAGCATGTATTGTGTTATTTTACCATCTGAGAATTGGGATTACGACCTCAGGGCTTGAATAGTGAACAGTCGGTTCGATGTGTATCATCACAGCTGATTCTGTCACCTCAGGTAAACATAGTTTTCCCTCCGATCAGGAGAAGTCACAGTTGGGACGGATTTGTTTTAAACAAATGAAACGGGCAGAGCGACAGTAGAGACGTCTGTACCTGAGCCTCACCAAGTGGTTTGAAACACCGGATTTGAATATGATGAATGAGATGTGTTGGAAAAGTCATGGGGCTCAATTTCATGTTAACAACTCAAATGTGCTCTTAGGACATTTGCATACAAACACACAAACACACAAACACACCGTCACTGCCCTGAGCCTTCTGCTCCTCCATCGGGGATTTGAACACTTTTCACTTCCCTTTATTATAAAGGCTTTGATATTTGATATTCTATGAAGTTATAGTTTGACAGTCTGACCCAACGAGAATATTTACAGACAAAAAACGTGAAATAAAAATTGGTTTGGTGCCACAATTATGTACATATATATATTATATATATATATGAAAGTATCTGCCCCATGCAGCAGAGCGTGGTTTCACCAGACTGAACCTGAATCACTAAAGATGTCACCTGATATCCTTGACGTGACGGTGTCAACATCTGGAGATAAGACGTCTTATCCACACACAGACACACACCTTCAGGTGCAGCACAACAGAGAAGCCATCTGCGCCGAACTCTGACGATCAAGATTAAAGTTTCCTCTGCTAGAGAAAGAAGTTTTCTAGTCAAATTTCTGGTAGATTCAGTGACACCTGGATTTCCTGACGTGGCACTTTGCCCTCGTTCATGAACAGCTTCACTCAAACAATGATTCAGAAGTTGTTCTCACCTTGTTTCGTTTCTGGAACTTCAAAAAAACTGTATCCACAAACACAGAGAAACTAAATCCTGTAAATCACAGGGCGCTGTGGTGATGTAATGGTCGTGTCGGAATCCGAGCGGAGACACACACTCACAACGCGTTCAACACAGCACAGAAGCCAAGTGTGTGTGTGAGACTTCATGTTTCATGTGGTAATAACACAACATCCTCAGCTAGTGGAGAGGAAAACCTCTTTATGAAGAATGTGACACAACACACACCCTTCTGGAGGCACACTGGTATGTAAAAAGCATTTTTGGAGATGACAACGCACAAACGCACACCTTCCTCCAGCCTTCAGAAAGCATGGATGTCACAGAACCAGTTTGTCTGCATTGTTCTCATGCACCAGTTACTCTGCTGCATCAACACAACAAGAGATCAGTCTATCGCACAACACATGCACAACAACGACAACAGACACCAAAACTACGCCGATACGCAAACAAAAAGGTTGTTCAAAAAACAAATAGACCAATTTAATGCACAGTATAAAGTAGAACAAATAACTATTGTGATGTAAAGTTTCATATTTTGTGCCGAATTGAGTTTCAGTCAGAAGATATTCGTCTCTGGTGTTTTAGTTTGTTTGTTCTTACCTGGTCTAGTAATCAGGAGTGAGCCTCGGAGTGCTCCCTGTGTCCAGAGCATTTGTCCTCCCTGGGATCCACACACCTGCAGAGATATGGAGACAACTTTCCAGGGCGTCCCTGTCCTCAGTGTTCATGTTGTCCTCTGCAGGCTGCAGAGTAGAGACTGATCCACAGAGGGACACATGTCCATTGAAGACAGACGGGCTCTGATGTGAGGTTTCTGTCTGACCGTCCCCAGAGTGTGTGTGTCCTCTCTCATGTCTCTCCTGATGTGTCTCCCTCTCTCTATCAGGTTGACCACACCCACCCCTCACAGCTCTTCCTTGTTGTCCTTATCACCAGCACGTTGCATCGTCAAGGTCCAACTCCCAATCCCAGTGCTGGAGGAGGGACTCAAACCTTTTCTGTAAAACTACAAATAATCACATAAAAACATTTAAATTAACTTTTCAACTTGAGTGAAAGTAAGTTCTTGCTTTTAGATCAATGGAAATGCTTCACCTGTCTTGCTTGCTCCAGGTATATTTGCAGTTTTGCATGAAGGACTTTTACACACCACAGTACCTGAGGTAGAACTGAACATGCATCTGCTAATCAAACAAAAAGTGTTTCACATGTGGTTATAAACCTTGAGCCACCATGACGTCCGTGACTCGGTGTCAAAGACGAATAAGAGCTGTGTGGATGAATGTTTGTAACTGAAAGACCGACTGTGTGAATTAGCAGAGACTCTGATCTGTGACTCTCTGACGGGTCCCACTCGATCCTCTGCTCTGACGGGTTTCTCAGAAATCAGAAATCTGCTCAGAGGTTTAAACTGTTCATCAGATCCCACCCACCTGCACCCAGACGCTCCGAGCAGCCAGCAGGAGCTGCTAGAGCAACAAGGACGTGACACCCCCCCCAAACACCCAGGAGGCCCACCTCTTTCATAGAAAGATCAGTTCATGAAAACTTTAACAGAGTAAACAAACATTTATTTGATTTCATGAGTTCTAGTTCTTTGGTTATATTTGTTTACTTTTTATTTTATTTTATTTATATATATATATATACATGTAGGGAGGCAGTGTAGCAATGTAGCCAATAGTTTCAACGAGATGATTTGAATTAAAATTAAAATTTGAACAACGGGACCAAACCTTTTAAGTAGAGGAACTATAATTGTTTATGTAATGATACTGAGCTCAAGTTATTGAATGTTCTCACAGACCAGGGACATTTACTACATAGATGTTTTTTCTTTGACTTTAAAAGTTACGTGATCACGTCCTCGTCCTACACGTAAGTATCAGGCTCCAATTAAATTGTTAATAAAATAGTTTTTGGTACAAGACTTTAAATATCTGGTGTTTCATTCTGTCCCGACTTAACTTCACAGCAGTGAGCAGATTGCTTGGGGGGGGGGGGTAACCCCAGCTCCAGCTAGATGAAGCTGTGTTTGAATATGTGTGTGTGTGTGTCTGTGTGTGTGTGTGTGTGTGTGTGTCCTGGCTGGGCATCCAGCTCAGTCCTGGTAATGCTGAGACAGACGGTCAGCGGGTGGGTTTATTTTTGGGTCAGTGACTGTGTCAATGGCTGCAGATGCGTCAGAAAGGAAGGCTCTGAGATACAAGCAAACCCTGGTCAGTGTCCGTGTCTCCTTGTTCTGTCTTCTCCGTCCGTTCTTCACGTCTGTCTTTCTCTGTCCATCTGTCCATCTCTCCGTTAGTCCGTCTCCCCCCCCCCCTCTCTCTCTCCCTCTGTCACATTTCCTTCTCTCTGTCGTGAGACGTTAGTTTCCGTCCCTAAGTCACT
Organism: Platichthys stellatus; assembly: GCA_016801935.1. Taxonomy (NCBI): domain Eukaryota; kingdom Metazoa; phylum Chordata; class Actinopteri; order Pleuronectiformes; family Pleuronectidae; genus Platichthys; species Platichthys stellatus. The sequence continues at coordinate 19,852,962 of CM028872.1, forward strand.
TGTGTCTCTCTTGCATGACGCACCTGTATTGGAATTGCAAACTAGATGTGCATGAATCGACCACACACTTTGTGCGTGTGTGTGTGTGTTGTGAACGTGGTGAAGACCAATTAGCTGCTGTGTAACAACTGGTTTATGCACATGGTCACGCAACAGGTGCTGGGACTGTGCACCTCCTTCACCCCTGATCTTGGTATGCACACACACACACAGACACACACACTTCATCACTGTCTCTCTGCTTCCTGCTCTGTGTGGCGGCCGGTGCCACCTGTTGGCTGCGCCTGGTTCCTGAAGCTCTCAACATGTGTAGGAATGATCTCTCTGATATGTGTAACACGGTCTGCATGCTTGTATGTGTGAAGGTCCATGTCCAACATGAGTCCTCAGATCTGTGTTCATCTGCACAGTGTGTGCATCCGACATGTGTGTGTTGACACAGAGGAGAAACCTGATCATGCCTGTGCAGCCGTGCTAATCTGCTCATGTGGCTACGTGTGTGTGTGTGTGTGTGAAGGTTCACAGAACATCTGGAGGATTTTCTGTGAAGCCTGCGTCTCGGTTCAGGATGTTCCCTGACGGACCAGAACAATGAGACACTCGTAGTTTGTTACGCTTCATCTATCGATCTGAAAAACTTCTGTCTTTAGATTCAACTGGGTTTTGTGTCACACGAGATATGTTGCCACACACAGAAGTGAAAGTTAATACAAAGCAACAGGAGCAAAACTTCACACCCTTTGCATGTTTTACCTTTTTAATATTTAATTTGTCTGAAGCAGTTTTCTGTTTTATCCAAAACAAATCAAATGTTTGCATAACTATAAACGATAGTTTTGAATTCAGTTTTTATTTTCAACACAATCACAACATGATGGTAAACGACAGCTCAGTGAATGTGAGTAAGTGACGAGGGAAGATGAGCGGCTTTTATACAATGAGAGAAAATCAGTCGTGTGATATAAACAAATAAATTAAATGAAGAATTGAAGATTCTTTTCTTCTCCTTCCTTCTAAAAACAAACGATGCCTTTTTGCACGTTGTCTTCAATCTGCACTCGATAATAATGAGTCAAAGTTCAAACTTCTCTGCAGATTGTGAACCCGACAGAACGACGAGCATCTCAGCAGCTCTCTGTCAACGAGCCCTTTAAGGCTGAGTGGCCAGAAGGACGCCACTTTGAATAAAGTCATTACACAGCAGTTAGCAGCGTGAGAGAATGATAACCACCAGGAAGTTCCCACCAGCTGGGGGATAGTATAGCCTCGTGCTATGTGGGGCCTCAGCTGCAGCGAGACTGGACCTAAAGATTGAAACCAGTACAGAGGGATCTGATCTGAAGTGCATGTGGTCTGATACTGGGGGCGACCGCTCGTCCTTCATCACAACAATGACCCCGAGCTTCAGGACAAATCTCTCCCCGTCCTTTACTGGCTCCGCTTCGGTGCAGAGAGAGTTTACACTTTGAAACCTGGAGAGCTTTGTTTTAGAAATGCAGAAACTGAATGAAGTTGTGTTTCACTGGAATCCTCGTGAAGCTGGAGGAGCTCTGGTGTTGATGTGCTGGCGACCATGGTGACCTCTCAGAATCTAGTAGTTGTTGAAAGTCGATGCCTCGGGTCCCGGGGTGCGAGGCATCGAACCTCTGCATGTGTGTCTCCTGAAGACGATACGAGCCGTGGGGACTCTCCTGTTTACGTTGTCACCCATGGAAGCAGGAATGGAAACAGGACGGTTGAGTCACCTTGGTATTATTTTAAAGAGTCTGTGCTTTGGAAATTGAATGAGTTGGTTCTCGGCCCATGTTCCATCGTTCGTGGGAAACTGTTCAATAGCTTAGAAACGAACCAACAAACAGACGGAGGTGAAAACTCAGCCTCCTCAGTGGAATTAACCAGTACAGAGAAGTAACTACAGATTAGGTTTGTGGACATTGCATCTGTAGCTATCAGTAAATATCAGTAAATATCAGTAAATATCAGTAAAGACCTCTGAATGTACACTCCTGCAGCAGCAGTTATATTCACTCAATAAACCTAAATGATAGGAGCCATGTTTGTAAATCTTTAACAGAATGTCCAGGGAAGCAGGAGAGGAACTGAATGGAGCCATTTGCAATTCCACCAACTGTTGTTATGATAATTCAGGAGTTGTTCAACGAGCTCAACAAGTAGCTGGAGTCGGTCGTCCTCTCAGGTTCGATGAAACTGAAAAGATGTGGATCGTACAACAGAGTCTTTGAGACATCGATCCCTCTTAAGAGAAGAAGCTGATGCTCCCCCTGACATGAAGAAGTGTGAGGGAGACATGTCTCGTCTTCTGGATTTCTTTGCTTCTGTCCAGCACCAATGCCTCTCGAGTTTGGATGTGCTGACCTCTAAGTTCTTTCTGAGAAATCCTCCTAGAAAAAGAAAATTTTTACTTGGTCTAAGAATCAAACTTAAAAAATAAATGTGTAAATAAAAAGTACTTAAAGTCGACTTTGAACAACAGAGTATATTTGAGCTTTGTTGATATTTCTCAAGGTATCAACCTGAAACTCTAAGATCTTGTTAAAACTGGCAGCGTGGAGGAACTTTATCAGTTTGTTCTTCCTGTCACTCCGTTCAGGGATCAGAGGAAACAGCTGATGTTGTTCATTGAGACGCAGAGAAGAAGAAAGAGCAGCACACGGAAGAAATGGGGGAATACGATGAGGCATTGAAAGGTTCTCTGATGCTGAGAGAGGTGTGGGAAGTGTAATGAGGTATATTGGATCACACCGAGACTAAATTTAGACCCGAGTAGTGTTTCACCGGCAAAGAGAGAGGGGGGGAAGAAGAGGGAGCGGAGCAGAGGCCAGTGAAAGAAGAGGGTAATGGAGAAACAAGTGATTAGTGCAGAGTAGAGTTTCACTTCGCTCCACAGGGAAAACAGGAAGGAGAA
>CM028872.1:19856492-19879232 GCA_016801935.1 Platichthys stellatus
AAAAAAATGAAACTGAAAAGATGTGAATCGTACAACAGAGTCTTTGAGACATCGATCCCTCTTAAGACAAGAAGCTGATGCTCCCCCTGACCTGAAGAAGTGTGAGGGAGACATGTCTCGTCTGCTGGATTCCTCTGCTTCTGTCCAGCACCAAGTGCCTCTCGAGTTTGGATGTGCTGACCTCTAAGTTCTTTCTGAGAAATCCTCCTAGAAAAAGAATATTTTTACTTGGGCTGAGAATCAAACTTAAAAAGTACTTAAAGTCGACTTTGAACAACAGAGTATATTTGAGCTTTGTTGATATTTCTCAAGGTATCAACCTGAAACTCTCAGATCTTGTTAAATTTGGCAGCGTGGAGGAACTTCATCAGTTTGTTCTTCCTGTCACTCCGTTCAGGGATCAGAGGAAACAGCTGATGTTGTTCATTGAGACGCAGAGAAGAGGAAAGAGCAGGACACGGAAGAAATGGGGGAATACGATGAGGCATTGAAAGGTTCTCTGATGCTGAGAGAGGTGTGGGAAGTGTAATGAGGTATATTGGATCACAGCGATACTAAATTTAGACCCGAGTAGTGTTTCACCGGCAAAGAGAGAGGGGGGGAAGAAGAGGGAGCGGAGCACAGGCCAGTGAAAGAAGAGGGTAATGGAGAAACAAGTGATTAGTGCAGAGTAGAGTTTCACTTCGCTCCACAGGGAAAACAGGAAGGAGAGGTGGAAAGAGGTGATATGACCCAGGGGCGGGGGGGGGGGGGGCTGATGGATTTCTGACAACACAACACACTGAGGCGGCCGTAATGGAGGTCAACAGCTGACACGCAACTCCACATCAAATCAATTCACGTGGTTGTAGAGAAATCATGTCCCGACTTTATCATTATGGTGGGTTGTGAACCCCCCCCCACACACACACACACACTTTGTTTATCTGCTCTCAAAGAATCAGTCTCTTAGTTTGTGTTTGTTCTCTTTACTGACTGGTCCTGTACCGTCTCCACCCAGTACAGGACCAGTGCTCCGTGTCGTCTGCACTGGGATAATGGACATGGTGAATTCAGTAGATGGAACATAGGTCTGTTTAAATGTTCATGTTGTAAAATACAAACAGAGAAATATCATATCCTCAGCACAACAAAGCATCATGGGTAATATGTGAGCTTTTTAATAACCAAACAGAGAAAAACTGTTTATTTGTTGATTGTTGACGATCAGAGTAAACAACAACATTACAACTACTGCCCCGAGCGAATAAGTACTTTCTAAAAAAGAAAGAAAAATGTTTCAGTAGTTAATATTACAACTTGTCCGGGTATCATTTCTCCAGTGGACGGCTTTATGATGGAGTCTGACGTGTATGTAAAACATTTAGAGCTGTTGCCTTTTTCCAGGAAGTCATTTGAGTAAATGAGGAGTAACATGTAAATAGTTGGAAGTAATTTTAACATCCATATCCTGAATCACGTTTATGACACCGATTGTTCTAAAGTTTGATCTCGGAACAGAAGATAAAGCAGACGAGTGGATTTAGTCACGTTTTACAGGTGTTGAGATCCTGACAGATGATTTATGATTCATAGTTATTTCAAACCTCATCTTTAATTTCAGGTAAAATGTGACAAACTGTGTAATGACAGCGAGAGCGGTGGAGTTATGACCCTGCAGACATGAGCTTTCAGGACGGGGGGGATCTATGGTGATAATCCTGACGCTGCTCAGAAACTCTTCTTTCTTTAAACTTCTCAGAAATAAGTTTTTCCTTCACACAAATTTACAGCTTCTTAGATCAGCAGGAAAGTAAAGTGTGTTTTAGATTTAATAATAAATACACAAGCACCGTCCAACAAGTCAAGACAGTTTGTAACGTGTTTGCATTCAGTTACAGCCCATTGTGTGTATCGAGCTGCTCAGGTTTCACTGTGTATCTCTGCTCATACAGCGTGTCCCTGTGTGTGACTGTGTGTGTCTGTGTGTGTCCCTGTGTGTGTGTCAGTGTCTAAATCCATCCATCCATCAATCTGTCTGTCCGTGAACTTGCTAAATTAAAAGCTGTTGAAAGGTTACTGCACCGTCGTGTCAGCACCAGACACAACTTACCAGCTTGTCATTTGTATTCCTGGAGTTCTATTGTCTGCTGCTGTTGTGCTAAGAAGGGACACGTGTGTATTTATAATTATGAGCCGAGTCCATTGATAGAATATTATTCAACAAAGCTTATACAGTGTAGATCAATAAATACTTAATGATTCATTGCTAATCTGAGTAGGAGGAGAACATTTTTCATTATAATTATTATAAATATAATTAAACTATATTTATAGTGTATTATTTTGACTCTAGTGACCTCTGGTGTCCATACATAGGTATTGTTTTCACTCGACCTTCACATTAAAATGTATGTATGTTTTAAAGCTCATGTAAAGCAACTTGTTTAATATTCTACAGCTTGTGGATTTAACTAGAACAACATAAACATGTCAGTTTCATTTAGTGTCTGATCTTTTCTGAACTACACCAACAAATCGTGTAGAGCAGGAAACTGTAGAAACACTAGAGCATCTTCCAGGTGTGAACGTCGTGGCGTGAACAGGAGCTAAACCCTCTGTGAGCTAGTGACTGATGAGAGTTCATCTTCTCCTGAGGTGTTTGGGTCAAAACGGGGTTCTGTCTATTCTTAAAAAGGACCCTCCTCTGCCAGAGCAGTGAACTGTCCCGCTCCAGTCTTGTCCAATGAGCAAACACCGGGAATTCACTTGATCTGTACCAATTCATTAACGGGTTGTTCTCCCGGCCGGCCCACAGCTCTATGGGGAGTACCAGGAGCACCAGGGAGGCTCCGGCAGGCGGGAGGCCACGCGCCTGCTGACCGAGAGGCAGATCAAGAAACACGGCGACCACCACCGCGGCCACGGGAAGACGCGGCACGGACTGGGCCGCCGTGGTCAAAATGGATACCAGAGTCGCTATCAGAGCCGACAGAGGAACAGGCGCCAGTCCAACATGGAGGCTGAGGCTGCTGATGAGCAGGCAGCCGACCCGGACATCATGTCGTCCATGAAGAAGAAACGCTCGTACTCCAAGTGTAGAGGTGAAGAGATTCTGATTGAAATAGATGCTTTATGAGACTCATTGACTCTAAAGATGGAATAGAATAGAGAGATTAGACCTTGACCCCTGTGATTTGTCTCAGACTGCATAGCACGTGTGCAGAGGTTCCTCGTGACCCGGTTGGGAGAAGACTGGATCTTCCTGGTTCTGCTGGGCATCAGCATGGCGCTGGTCAGCTGGACGATGGACTACGCCAGTGCAAAGAGCCTGGAAGGTAGGACCACAGATCCCAGCCCAACCCGTCCAGTTTCAGGTTTTTGTCTTAGCTCCTTCAATCCTACACTCTTCATCCTGCTTGTCCCTCCTCCTCTTCCTCCTCTTCCTCCACTTCATCCCTCTTCAGCCTATAAATGGATTCATGGGGAGCTGAGGGGGAACATCCCGTTACAGTTCCTGGCCTGGGTTTCATATCCCCTGCTGTTCATCCTGTTCTCCTGCCTCTTCTGTAACCTGGTGTCTCCTCAAGCGATCGGTCGGTACCTTCTTCTCCTCATGTTGGTGCTCTCACACGTCTCTGTGCTGTCATTAGAAACAGACCAATCAGAAAGCTCAGAGACTTAAGGTTATGAAAGTGGTTCCTCAGGTGTTATTATTCTATAATTATCTCTCCTTCTTCCATTCTGTGACACACCCACCTTCTGCCTCAGGCTCTGGAATCCCAGAGCTGAAGACCATCCTGAGAGGCGTCGTGCTGAAGGAATATCTGACCCTCAAGGCCTTTGTAGCTAAAGTCATCGGCCTGACAGCGGCGCTGGGCAGCGGCATGCCCGTGGGCAAAGAGGTGAGTGACCCCGAGTCCCTGCTGCTCCCTGTTATAGATCATCTTATTCTCCATATACATGATGTCCCTCTACTCTCCTCACGGACGCTCCTGCTCCTCTCAGGGCCCGTTTGTCCACATCGCCAGTATCTGTGCTGCAGTTCTCAGCAGGTTCATGTCCTTCTTCTCAGGAGCTTATCAGGTACGTTGATCTCCATTTACTCAAGAGTGTTTTTAAACAGAATAAATACTGTGTAAGATATTCCACATTTATATGTTGTTTTTCCATCATCTCCATCCGTCCTCCTCCTCCTTCCCCTCCTCCTCCTCCTCCTCCTCCTCCTCCTCCTCCTCCTCTGTGGATCAGTAGAATCCATACTGTTATACAGACATCCTAACAGTGGGCTGCGCTGTCGGAGTGGGCTGCTGTTTCGGTACTCCCCTTGGAGGTAAACAGATAATAACATATATAATGTGCAAGTACACTACAGGAACAGTAGTATAAAATACAACATGAAATAATTTACAGACTCCAGTTTGCAAATACACAAACAGAAAAGGGAAAATACTTGATATATTCATTATATGATATTAATATTTGAAGTATCTACTTAATTACGTCTTCTATCATTTAACCTGATCGATCAGTGACTGTGTTTCTCTCCTTCCTCCACCAGGGGTGCTGTTCAGTATCGAGGTGACGTCCACGTACTTTGCTGTGAGGAACTACTGGAGAGGATACTTTGCAGCTACGTTCAGCGCCTTCATATTCAGAGTGTTATCCGTGTTCAACAAGGACGCAGGTATGAAGATATCACAATGTAAATATTCTGCTGTTTTCTTTGTGTGAGACAATGATATGTCACGAGCCAGAAGGTCTCAGATTGAACTGTCTGTTTAGTTTACTCTAAGTTAATGTACCGGGTGTAAGTACCTGCATTGTCCACTAGATGGTGTCGTCCTCCAACATGTTTATTTAGTAAAGTTCTGCTGCTGTTTGTTCAACATTTGTGTTTATATGTGTGTTGTCTCCGTCTCCCAGTGACCATCACTGCTCTGTTCAGGACAAACTTTCGTATGGACTTCCCCTTCGACCTTCAGGAGCTGCCGGCGTTCGCCATCATCGGGTGTGCGACAGGAAAACTGAGCCCATGACAAACATGTGGCTCTTTTACTAGTTTACTAATCCCTGATTGAGATGTGCAGATAAAAATATGTAAATGTAAAATCACGTTGTCTCCTCGTGCCTGAATAAACGTCTCTTTGTTTTTATTTATGTGAGGTTAAAATGTTTGTGCTCAGGATTTGCTGCGGCTTCCTGGGAGCGTTCTTCGTTTATCTCAACAGATGCGTGGTTCTGTTCATGAGGCGACCCAACGCCATGACCCGCTTCCTGACCAAACAGTAAGATGTTCTCATCTGTTCCAAAATCCAGAAATCTACAGTGGGAAAATCTATAAATAATCTGTAAACACAACTGTAAGATTTTCAGTTAGTGTTTATTTTTTAAAACAAGGACATAACACAATTTCAAAATTGTCTAACTCTTTATTATTACAGCTTAATAGAGCTCATACTCCCTCATACTGTATTTGCTGTGTATCTGTAGATATTTACCCCCTGAGCTTGTTGATCACTCGAACACACTGAAAAGAACACGGATTTGAATAACTTTTCATAATTATCTTTGCTGATTTCCTGTTCCTCTGTGTTCCCCCCCCCAGTCGCCTTGTATTTCCTGCTGTGGTGACGCTGGTCATTGCCACCTTGACCTTCCCGCCCGGGTTTGGACAGTTCATGGCAGGAGAGGTCAGAGTTCTTCATCTTCTTGTCGTTCCTCTCGTGTAAACAATGTGTTTGTACCCGACAGCCGAGCTGACGTCGGCCCTCAGAAGCAAACAGCTGTAACCACTGAATGTGTTTTTAAAAGCACCATCAGCATATTAATGTGCATCTGTGGCCTGGGATGTTAGTGTCGGTGTTTCTTATTCATCGGCAGCTCGGAGCCTTTGTGCCGTGTGATATCAGAGGGAGCTGTAAGGTGAAAGCTCAAACTGCCGTGAATCCACGACTCCACCACCTTCCTGTGTTTCACACACATTCAGAATAGACAACATGGTGTGAACCAGGTGTGTGTGTAGTGTTGTGTAAGTGCACATGTACCTGTCTGGTTCCAGATGTCACTCAGCAACACCTTATTTTGTTGTTTTTTTGTCGTTGTGGCCTCAGAGCAGATCTTTCACACCCTCGTTGTAGAAAAGTCTCACAGCTTTATCACCGTTTTAACAGCAGAGGAGAAAAGTGATTCTAAAGTTACTTCAGGAGAATAAAAATGGCGTCGGTGCAGAATGAGGATCGTCTGTATCCCACAGACACTCTCCTCTGAAAGGTGTGTCGAGCTTTTGAGGTTTGAAATCCTTGAAGGCTCGGTGTGCAGCGACAGGAGATTAAATGCAACACGGGTTGTGAACCAGGCGTGAACTGGAAACTTCACTCGGCACAGGAAAGCCTGTTATCACACCGCGCTCTGCCGAGGCCCACGGAGCCGCCTCCTCTGGGTTCAGACTCACAGAGCGAGTGGTTCAGGGCCTCGATCCAACCAGAGCCGGAGCAGGAAGTGAAAGAGTAGAGAAATCTAAATGACGTGGGTGTTGTCCCCCCCCCGCGGTGGCGTCACACAGATGCAGGAGGTGCTGGGTTTTGTGCCTGTGAGCAGATTCAGTCATTTATGCAAATGTGGAGCAAAACAGTTGAAGTGAATTAGTCATTTCTGACTCATGTAAACAGAATGAGTCACTGGTCCAGCCGTCTGCTTCCAGATCCACTTCCTGTCGGTTTCTATCCCTCTTTACTTTCATCCTCTTTTCCGTTTTTTCTGAATTTATCCTCTTTCCTCCTCTTCACCCGTTATCCTCCTTCATCTTCCTCTTCTCATGCTTCTTCCTCCCCCCCTTCACTTCCTCTCCTCTCACTCAGTCTGTATTTCTCTTTTTCCCTTTTTTCCATTTCCACTCTTTCACTTACTCTTTACCCCCTTTCTCTCTCCTTCCTTCTTTCTATCTCCCTCCTCCTGTTCTGTCTGTCCTCCCTGTCCCCTCCCGCCCTTCCTTCCTCTACCTACTCCCCCCTGTCCCGGTCCCTCTCTCCCTCTCTCCTCACCCCTCCAGCTGATGCCCAGGGAGTGCATCAACTCTTTGTTTGATAACTTCACGTGGACGAAGATCTCGGGATCGACTCTTCCTCTCGGTCTGGGCCGCTCGGCCGCCTGGATCCACCCGGACGTCAGCGTCTTCGTCGTTCTGCTCCTCTTCCTCCTCATGAAGGTCTGTGGCTGCTGGTGAATGTGTGCACATCAAGAGTGTGTGTTAGTGTGTGTGTGTGTATGTGTGTAGCTCCACATGACATCAGCATCTTCCTCGCTGTCCCCCTCTTGGAACATTTTCTGCAGGTCACTCATGTTGTGTGTTCGTGACAGGGGCATGTGTGTGTGTGTGTGTCTGTGTGTGTCTCCCTTTTCTCCCAAACCAAGGTCAACCGTGCTGGAGAGCTGCCAGCATGTCTACCTTTCTTATGATTTCTTTAAAGCAGACACACACACACACACACACACACACACACACACACACACACACACACACACACACACACACACACAAACACACACTGTGTCACTGTCCTACTGGTATCTGGTCTATAGATACTGGTCGACTCTGATCCTTATACAATAAATAAAGATGGATGACGTAACAGCTCCCTAAAATGAAGACAAGTCCTCTAGGGCGCCCCCTGGTGGCTGGCTGCAGTATAGGTCACCCTGCATCCTCCGTGTTAGCAGAGGGGACATGGACCAAGCAAAAGAAAATCTTTAAAAATGTATATTTCTCTCATTTCAAGTCGTTCTTATCAGAAACATGAACTATTGGTTCAATAGTTCATGTTTCTGATCAGTTTGCTTTTAATTATTATTTGATAACGGGCTGAGACGTCATGATTGACAGCTGACACTGACTCGTGACGGGTCGAGCATGAACAGAACCTTGATGTCGCGGCTCGACTCTAAATCACTAATCTGCAAGATAGCAGCAGATAACTGAAAGTATTAATCAGTCATATTTCCTGTTGTCAGTTAACAGTTAAACTGTTAAAAATAAATGATAATATCTATAACCAACAAACTAAAGCCTCCTCACGTTGAGCCGTATATAATATTCCCCCCCCCCCGGTGTTCTCCCTCATTTAGAAACGGTGTGACGTGAGTTCATGTGTCAAACGTCCTCCAGGCGAAGACTCTGACCCGTCGTCAGTCTGCTGCAGGAAACTGATCCAAGCAGTCGCTGCTGCAGATCTGCTGCCTCGCAAGAGAGAGAGAGAGAGAGAGAGAGAGAGAGAGAGAGAGACGTGAGAAACTCTGGAAGAAGATTCTTTTTTGGCCGTCCTCTGAAATGGACACGTCAAACACCATTTCCCCCATTTCCACAAACTCCATTGAGCCTTTTCTAGAGTCTGTTTTCCTGCGCTGTTTAAAGTCACATTATGAACAGAAATGTCCTCTAAATAATCCCGTCAACAGGATATCAAAGCCTGTCACTCAGCGTCCTACCCTTCATCGGTTTAGTCATGGTGTACAATCTGACAGTGAGCGCCCCCTGCTGGATCACTAGGCAGACTCGAGGCTCAAACAGGTCTTTACTGTTCGAATATGAACTTCTCTTGACTTTAAATTGAAAAGCTGCATCCCTATGTTGTGTGTAGGGTTTATTCTGTATAGTGACAGTGGAAGTTTGTCATCATTTTTGTATTTTTACTCCATCTCCACGCTGTCCTCCCTCAAACTCTGGTTCCCAGTGTTTCCACTGCCATCTGTCTCCCCAATTCTGACACCGACCGAGGAGAATGTGTGTGTGTGTGTGTGTGTGTGTGTGTGTGTGTGTGTGTGTGTGTGTGTGTCAAAAGCGAACAGACGACAGTGAGCTCGGTCCTCTCCTGTCATCAGTGGAGCTGCCACACAGTCTGAGACGCGCTAATGAGATTTTATCTCGTATCACGATAATTATGTTCTCAGGCAACGATGACAAACGATGAATAGAGCAGTGAGCTGGACGGTTGAGATGGTAAAGTAGTGTTTCTCCCTATCACTTCACATCTAAATGAGAAAACCCAGCATGTGGTCTCGCTCTCTCTCTCTCTCTCTCTCTCTCTCTCTCTCTCTCTCCCTCTCCCCCCCCTCTCTCTCTCTCTTCATCTCACACACACACTCGCTCCGGGGCTTGAACAAAGGTAATCATTATCTCTGAGCAGCCGTCGGCAGCTGAGAACAAAGCACATTATCACACGAGCTGTGTTGAAGCCACATCCTGATGAAAACACAAACTGTTTGGAGACAGTGTGTGAAACGTGTGGTTGTTTTTAAGAGTTGTCCCTTCGTGTCCCTTCGTGTCCACTCGGTCCGACGCGGGGACACATTCAGTCGAGGCCCCTCAACGTCTGCAGCTTCACTGGAGCAGCTGTTGATTAAGTGCCTTGCTCAAGGACAACCAAGGGTGACTGGGTTCCCTCCCCCCCCACACACACACACTTTCCACATTTTCCACTTCTGTAACTCAACAAGCGATGTTTTTTTAACCTCCTACACAACTTCAACCCAGAGATGACGATTTGCTCAAAGGCCCCCGGGGACCTGACGTCACCGTGTTGCTCTGCAGCACATGATGCTGAGTGGTCTGATGAGCAGGAGGTGGGGGACCGGCCTCAACAAGGAGAGGTTATAGAAACAGGAAGAAGGAAACAGTAGAACTGGTCTGTTCTCGTTAAGTAGAGGGATGGAGATCCTTGCTTTCTCTCAATGGAAGATCAAGTTCAGACCATGACCTTTCCCAATACTTTATTTTGAGCTTTTATTTCATCTTATGTATAAAAACCAAACTTAAGAAACATCTGTGTGAAAAGAACGACCACCAGAACTAACATGGAGGAGGAGGGGTGTAAGACCTGTACTGCAGCCAGCCACTAGGGGGACATCATGATGACTTCACTGAATCTTTGCTGTAATACTTTCATGTGAATATGATTTTCTGTCCTCTAACATGTTTCTGTTGTTCATACGCAGTTTGAAGCTCACTTTGTTTTCACTCATCCTCAGTTCTGGATGTCTGCTGTGGCCACCACCATGCCCATTCCATCTGGAGCCTTCATGCCAGTCTTCATACTGGGTGAGCAAACGCTCCAGTGGACTTTGGATAATGTTGTGTAGCCTGCACGATAATGGAAGAGGGATTTTAATGCGTCCACTCAAGCAGCAGCTGAATAATATTATATATAGAGTAATATTTGACTGTATTTTATTTTGAAGGTGTTTTCTCTGTCCTCGTGTAGGAGCTGCGTTCGGCCGGCTGGTGGGGGAGATCATGGCGACTCTGTTTCCTCAGGGGATCGTGTTCGATGGCATCCTCTACCGCATCATCCCCGGAGGGTACGCAGTCATTGGTTAGTTTCTCCTTCCTCCTCTAAGCCAATCAGGCGCTCTCCGCATTTAACCGCCAATCAATTGTTGACGTCATATTGTTGAAGCCTAACTGTCAAGTTGTCCTCCTCCTCCTCCTCAACTGTCAACCTCCCGGTCCTCCTCATCCTCCTCCTCATCTCCTCTCACCCCTCTTCCTCCCCCCTCACCCCTCTTCCTCCCAACTGTCCTCCTCATCTCCTCTCACCCCTCTTCCTCCCCCCTGTCCAACTCCTACTCCTCAACTGTCAACCTCCCTCCTCCTCCTCTCCTGTCAACCTTCTGCACTTGCAGCTTGTCAGTACTGGTCAAGATGTCCTCTTCCTTCTCTCACTTCTCCCCCCCCCTCACCTCCTGTCAGCCTCTCTGGCCCCTCCAGTTGTCACCCGTTGTCATGTTGTCTTCAGCCACCTCGTCTTCCTCCTCTTCCTCCTCTTCTCTGTCGTCCTCTTCCTCCTTCCCGTCCGAACATGTTCTGGCTTCGCTCTGACAGTTAAATGTCACGGTGGCTTCTCTCTGCCGTCCTCTCCTCAGCCACTGACCCAGAAACGTGGCCTTCCTTAAGTCCCTGTACTGTTGCCCTACAAAGCTCATCCCTCTTCCCGCTGCCTTGATCCCTCCTTCCCTTCTTCCTCGTCTTCCTCATTCCCTCCCCACTTTCTCTATAAGTCAACTTCTCCCTGTCATCTTTCCCTTTTCTGATATTTCCCCGTGACCTCAGGTGCTCCCTGTCTCTTCTCACATGTCTTCTTCGTCTTCTATTTTTCCTCAAGAACACATTCGTGGAATTCTCTTCTATTTGTCTCCTCCCTCGTTCATTCTATTCCAGCTGCTCCCCCTTGTTCCCTCATGTTTGATTCTCCTTTTTCTTATTCCTATGTTTTTTTGGTTAGGTTTATTTTTGTAAATCTCATTATTAATTTATCCCATACCTGTTTATTTATTATTTCTCGTTCTTCACTTGTTTCCTTATTCTGTCCCTTCCTATTTTCATCCCTCCTTTCTGTCCCCTCTCCCATGTTCATGTCTTCTTAACTCCGTCCATCCTGCTTCTCAACCTCCCTTTAATATCCCCTCCCTTTCTTCCTCTCTTCCTTCTCATCTTCTCCACCTCTCCCTCCTCCATGTCTCCACCACTCTTTTTCCATTCTCACCTTCACCGCACCTCCCTCCTCATCCTCCCGTCCCGTGTCTCTGACAGGAGCGGCGGCGTTGACCGGTGCGGTGACTCACACGGTGTCCACGGCAGTTATATGCTTCGAGCTGACGGGCCAGATCTCCCACATCCTGCCCATGATGGTGGCAGTGATCCTGGCCAACATGGTGGCTCAGGGCCTGCAGCCGTCCCTGTACGACTCCATCATCCAGGTCAAGAAGCTGCCGTACCTGCCGGAGCTCGGCTTCGGTCACATGAGGTGCGGTGCGTCCTCAGATTACTTTCTCATCACCGTGACCTCAGCACAGACTGTGGATCTGTGGACATCCAGTGTTTTCACTTCCTGTGTCCCTGTCAGCCAGTACAACATCTTCGTTGAGGACATCATGGTGAGAAAGGTGAAGTTCATATCCTCTCAGTCCACCTACCGAGAAGTCAAACTGCTGATGGACTCCTCCTCACTCAAGTCAATCCCGCTGGTCGACTCAAAAGGTAGAAGAGAGAACAGATTCACATTTTAATACATCGAGTCCAGGTTGTGTAGTTAAAGGACGAGAGGATGTTCAAGCCGTGACTGAACTGGTTGTGTCTCCTCCGTCCTCCAGAGTCCATGATCCTGCTGGGCAGCATCGACAGGTTGGAGCTCCTGGCTCTCTGTGATTGGTGGTTGTCACCGGACAGGAGGCTCCTCATGCAGGAGGTGAGGAGCTCAGGGACTTATTTAAAGTTTCTGTCAGACTGAAAGATTAAAAGATCACTCTTCTTTTCCTGTATGCCATAACTTTCATTCCCAGTATATGATGATTATGCTAACTTGTTTTTAGCAGAAGCCGTTTTTGCACGTTTCCATGGAGAAACACGGTGCCAAGAAAAAATTTAAATAAAAAGTCGGAGGTGTTAAAACGATGCACAGGTTTTATGATTTATAAATCGACACTGAATTAATCATGTGTCCATCAGGAGCAGAACCAGTCTCAGAAACACAGCTGGGAGTCCTTCGCCTTCGTGGACGAGGATGAAGAGGAGGAGGAAGGGGAGAAGGCAAGTCTCTGTCTTGTTACCTCTGATTTTAAACCTCATCAGTCTAACGCTGTTTTCAGACATGAACTATTTTTTTAATGATAATAATATTCACTTGGTTCTGTTTGGTTGTCGCCTGCAGGGCGGTCCAGTCCAGGAGGAGAGGAACGGCCCGCTGCCTCCTCCCAGAGCCCAGGAGCCGTCCTCTAACCACACCACTCCCAGTCCCGGTGAGATGAGACCACCAGTCGCCATGTTAAACTCAAACATCAGAATGGTGTTGTTGCACTTTGCTCAAGGCTTCAGACTTGTTTTGCTTCTGTGGGAGCTCGGTTCCACCCTGACGTCCAGTTTAACATAGAAACGAATCAACCCTCTGAGGAAGGTCACGGGTTCAGATCCCTCCTCCTTCCTCCTTAGCTCCGTTACACTTGTAAAGTTCTGTGGCGTGGAGTCGGGGCTGGAGAGCAGAAGCCGTATGGGGTCTGTCACACTGACACTGATTCCTTCTGACAACTCGAGCTCAGCACGATGATGCAATCGGGTTTATTCCTGCTCCTGCTCTGAAAACATGTCAACTGGTGTGACTCAGCTGCATTTAGTCAGAGCCCAGCTGGTGTGCGGAGCTCAGCTGGTTCTCATGTGTGTTAAACACATCAGCAGCGAGTTGACACAAACACATTGTGTTGACGTAGGAACTGAGTAACTGTGAGAATTCATCTAATCATCAGGAATGTTGTTCAAACTGTACAACAACAGCTGAAGCAGCAAAGACGATTGTTTGGGCGTCAAGTACAAAATGTAGGAGTGGAAATCATCTCCTCCCAACGTGTGGTGTGACCTCCTGAGGAGTTTCTTCACAATCAGATCAGTTGTCACTTGGACTGATTCGATTTCAGTGGTCAAATGTCTGAAGACTGAAACTGGTTGAGTAGTAGTAGTAGTTCCTTCTCAGTGATACAGATATTAACACGCTGTAATAAAACAACATGTAGTTTGAAAGACAACATGATATTTCCAGGGTTATTCTCTACTCCACTTCGTCACCTTTTATCCCAATAATTAGGGTTTTAAAAAGTCTTAAATTTATCTCTCGTCGTTTCATGTGATTCAACAAATCGCCTTGAACACGTCTGTTCGTCTCTGTCCTCAACAGATGTCCAGCGATTGGAACTAATAACTCTGTAACCCTAAACAGGAGCGAGGGAGGGTTTGTCTGCCTGTTGCCACAAGTACCCAGATGGTGTGTGTGTGTCTGTGTGTGTATCTGTGTGTGTGTGTGTGTGTGTGTGTGTGTGTGTGTGTGTACCCATCTATTGTGGATTGTGGCTCCGCTAACTCCTCAGTCCATGAGTGAAACGGTTTCCAGGCAACACCAGCTGGAGCTGCTGGTGCTGCTGCAGTCTCGAAACCTCGATTAGCAATTAGCTGATTCTCTCCAACTGGCTCCTGTGTAACGATGAGTTTGTGTAATTCATTTAATTCATTAACCTGCTGCACCCCCCCTTTACCTTTTCCCCCCCCCCCCCCCCCTCACAGAGAAAGGTCCTCTGCAGTCCGTGAGGAGAACCCTGACGAGCCTCTTCACCTCCACGAGCAGACCGACCGAGGGGCAGGCGCAGGTGTGTCTGCACTTCTTGTTGCGTCCAATTCCTGAACACTTGTGTGTCTGTGTGTGTGTGTGTTTGTGTTGTGAAACATGTACACAAGCTGCAGTAAACACGTCTCGACTCTGTGATTCTCCGTCGCCAAGAAAATTTCCCTTGCAAATAAAGCTCCTCATCATTTTGGCAGAGCCGGGCCGAGAGCTCACGCTGGCACTGCAGGGATATCAATATTGATGCTTTCTTTTTGCAGGGTCTTTTTTCATTATCTGGCTCTGCTCTCTGTTCAGGCAGAATCACACTTTATCTGATTGACTGAGGCACATGAATACACGACTGCTCCCTCAGCCTCAAACTCCCTGAAGTCGAGGTGTAATTCATTTAATTCATTAACCTGCTGCGCCCCCCCCCCCCACAGAGAAAGGTCCTCTGCAGTCCGTGAGGAGAACCCTGACGAGCCTCTTCACCTCCACGAGCAGACCGACCGAGGGGCAGGCGCAGGTGTGTGTGCACTTCTTGTTGCGTCCAATTCCTGAACACTTGTGTGTCTGTGTGTGTGTGTTTGTGTTGTGAAACATGTACACAAGCTGCAGTAAACACGTCTCGACTCTGTGATTCTCCGTCGCCAAGAAAATTTCCCTTGCAAATAAAGCTCCTCATCATTTTGGCAGAGCCGGGCCGAGAGCTCACGCTGGCACTGCAGGGATATCAATATTGATGCTTTCTTTTTGCAGGGTCTTTTTTCATTATCTGGCTCTGCTCTCTGTTCAGGCAGAATCACACTTTATCTGATTGACTGAGGCACATGAATACACGACTGCTCCCTCAGCCTCAAACTCCCTGAAGTCGAGCGTCGCTCTTTCAGCCTCGTCTCGTATGAATATGGAAGCAGAGAGCAGAGGTAGAGTTATTATTCGGCTTGGTGGGGAGCCCGGCTCACAGGGAGAACAGGTCCTCGTTTATATGAGCAGGAATGAAAACCACTCCGACAATAAGCATATGCTTGTAAGCTTGCAAGATTAGAGTTTGATTTCTGTTGTGCGGCCTGCTGGGGCTTTGAATGGACAGTCTGATTCTTTATTGTGTTTTTGGATTCAATCCTATGCACGGGTATTGTTTTGTTTTTATTCAGAGCAGGGAGCTTCAAATCTACACCTGTGAATAAAAACAGACACACTGGGAAATCCCTCCTCGGGTACAATGGTCTGGAACATGCCCCATTGTTGTGAACACAATATCTCTTATTAGATTAGATTCAACTTTATTGTCATTGCACAGTACAAGTACTTATACAACAAATGCAGTTTAGCGTCTAACCAGAAGTGCAAAAAAAAGGAGTTAAAGTGCATATTTAAAATGGAATGTAAATAAATAAGATATGTACAGTAGCAAATATATATGGAATAGTACAGTATTAACATGTATCGTATGATATAAGAACTATAATACAATATCTGGAACTTCTTCCAATTTGGTACAAACGAAAGAACAAAAAACAGATATGTAAAGTTTCAGAGATGATTTTCTGGACTTTAACTCAACCCTGACGGAGGATAAGTTTATTAAATCATAAATCACAAACATGTCTTCTTTGGTTTGTTTTTTCCTTTGTTTACTTTCTCCAGGAGCCTTGTCCTCCGCCCCTGTCGGACACAATGTCTCCAGAAGAGGTACAGTAAAGATGGAGGGACGAGGGATTTGCATGGTCTTGCAGAAATTTGTTTTTAATATGTATATGTAATAACAGTCTACAATGCAGAGTGCTATAGAGCTGCAGTTATATTACCATCTGTTTAGTTTTGAGTCAATCTGGTAAACTCACAAGGACCTAACTGTAAACGCTTGTTGTTATATATCTAATCATCTGCTGTGTATGAGTCATGTAAACTCATCCTGGGCCTGAGTTTGTGATGCCAGACCGTTGACCTCTGTGACCTCTGTGACCTCGCCGCAGATCAAAGAGTGGGAAGAGGGCGAGATGGACAAGCCGATGGAAATCGACGAGATCCGAGTGGACCCCTCCCCCTTCCAGCTGGTGGAGAGAACGTCGTTACATAAGGTGAGAGAGGAAGGTCGAGCAGAGGTCACAGACACATCCAGTGAGGCTGCATGGTGGGGGGGGGGGGGGGGGGGGGGGTATATCGTGAGACTGTCAGTTGTATTTGATGGTTTATAATTGGTTGGAAAGTTAAAGAGGAACTTTCTTTCAAATACACTTTTCTTTACGTTCGTTGTTTCTCAGCATTGTTTTGAATTTAGAGCCGATGCCTTACACACAAACTGGAGGAATTCATTTCATGATTGATGGTTGTTGGTTCTGTTCTATCAATGATAAGAAACAAGGTTCCTGACCCATTTGCAAATCAGAATATATGTGACAAATAACAGCTGGGGAAGGAAATCTCAATTTAATGGAAAAACACGTCATTCAGTTTAAGAAACAGAGGGAATATGTCAATTGCTTCCATTTTTATTGACTTTTATGATTCATTATTTCATAAATTGCATGAAATGACATCAGGTGTCCTGCGGTGGATTATTATTGCAAAGTGTAAACTCACCATGAACCAGTTTGTTTTCAAAGGAGCTTGTAAATGAAGCTCAGCCCCTCGAGAAGGCCTCAGGGTTTGATTGACGTCCCCACTTTCGACTTTATATTTAAGGGGGGTGGCTCCGGGCCGAGACTGGGCTTCGACAAGAAGGATGTATTTACGTGACGTGCCTTGCTCAAGGACGATTCAACGCTATCTGCTCAGGGTGGAGATCACACAGTCATTATGATGAAGAGGCCTCGGGTTTGAACTCATCCAGTAAATGAGCAGATTTCTTTCTACCTGGAAACGCACTGAAGGACTTGTGTGTGTCTTTGTGTGTGAGCTGCTGTGTCTAGACGCCGCTGCCGGTGGGGGGGGGGGGAGCACGCAGCCGGTAAATCATTTGAAGTCGCAGGAGGAAGTGAAACTGAAAAGCCGTCCTGCTCCTGGGGGGGGGAACCGCCGGGTTGTAATGATGTGGGTGACCTTCTCACTCTGTCCCCACAGACTCACACCTTGTTCTCCCTGCTGGGGCTCAGTCACGCTTATGTGACCAGTATCGGCAAACTGGTGGGTGTGGTGGCGCTGAAGGAGGTAAGGAACCTCACTTCTACCTCTTCTCCATGTACCTCATTCCTTTCGTCTTTCTGTCTTTTCCTATTATTGTCTGTCTCCTCCTGTTCTTAACTGCTTCCTCATCTCTTCTTCATCACTTTTTCTGTCCTCCTCCTCCTCCTCCTCCTCCCCCTCCTCCTCCTCCCCCCCCCTCCCCCCCCCCCCCCCCCCCCCCACCTCCTCCAGCTCCAGAAGGCCATCGAGGGCTCCACCCGCTCAGGTGTCCGTCTCCGTCCTCCTCTCGCCAGTTTTCGTGACATCAGCAAACACAAACCTGTCTCTAAACCTCCGTCCTCCTCTCCCGCTGCTCCCTCCTCCACCACGTCCACCTCCCCTCCCTCGGCTCCCGCTGGCCCCCTGCCTCCGTCCTCCTCCTCCACGCCTCTCCCCCACCACCAGAGTGAGACGGAGGTGTGGATCGAGGGGACGACGGGGGAGGCGGAGGAAACGAGCAGTGCGGGGAGCGGGGGGGTTTTCTGCACAGCCAGTCGGAGTTGCAGCTTCGACAGCAACCTCAGCCTCCCTCCCTCCTTCACTCCTCCCCCGGGGCCTTTCTCCTCCACCGCACCTCCTTCTCCCTCCTCCAGCCCGAGTCAGGGACGCCTCGATGGGGGGGAAGACAGCGACGATGAGCCGATGGTTTAGATTAGATGAGCTTGACTTTTTTATAAAGAATCTTTTTTTAATGGTTTGAGTTTTTTTCTTCTGTTCTTAATTTGTTGCTCCGGTCGTTGGACTTTCACATTTACCTCTTTAACAGATGCTGATTCTCATTTCACTGGACTTCACCTCCTCCTCTTCCTCGTCCCTCCTCGTCCCTCCTCGTCCTCCTCCCTCCTCCTCCTCGTCCCTCCTCGTCCTGGTCCTGGTCCTGGTCCTCGTCCTCGTCCCTCCTAGTCCTCATCCTTGTCCTCCTCCTCATCCCTCCTCATCCTCGTCCTCTCTGTCTTTCACCAGCTCTGTGTCTCTACGATGTTTGAGACCGTCCTCATGCTTCTCTCTCTCTCGTTGTTAACCCACCTTCACTCTGGAGGGTTAAACTTCCCACTGAAGTTTTCCTCTGATCTTAAACTTTATTTTACTAAACTGTTTCCTTCAGGATTATTTACTTGTCAGGGAGTCAAACGAACTAACAAAATAACTCCCCACTACAACTCATTATCTCATTGTGAGCGTCCTGCTCTGTATCTTACACCGGGACTTGAACCACCGACGTCCCGCTTTACCTCCTGAGTCATAATGTTAACATGTCAAATTGTGAAGAGCTGATTTAAATCCACACTTTGAGACTCGTTCTACCTGAAAGCAGCAACTTGATGAAAGTGAGTTTCTGTTCCTGTGAACAAGGAGAACGTTTCCTCTTCCCTCTCTGGAGATCAGTTCAAAAGACTCAGAAGTTATTAACAAACAGAATTTATCTCCAATATTCAGCAGGAAACTGTTAGATCATGAAGAATTGTTACAGCTGCAGCTCTTCAGGTTCAGGAAGCAGAGGATCATGGGTAATAACCATCATTCAGTGGTGTTCTCAGAGCCCGTGGGTTATTGTCTGATGATGAATTAGCCTTCGGGGCAGTGAGCAGTATTTCCTGGTGTTGTATGAGTAAATATCTGTTAGTTGTGCGTTACCTCATCGTTTGTGTATCTTTTAAAAAAGGGGTTTTGTATCGGATGAGACCAGAGGCTTTGGATTCTCCTCTTTTTTTTAAAACCTGCGATGGAGCATCTGGACGGCAGGAGACCGATGGAGCTGCTCAGTCCACTGTGGAGGAACGACCTCCAAACTGTGAGGCGACCTTGGGGACGCAGCCTCAGGACTGATCCTGGTTCAGTTGATGGATGTTGGAGCTGAAGGCGGCTGACGACACACACAACCCCGTTCACCAACACAGCTGTGCCACAGATTCAGCACCGGGTACTACTTTACATCCTTTAGACTCGTAAAGAAGATGTTGTTTAACTGATCTGCTACACCCTTCCTCCCTTCTCCTTCATCACTCTCTTCTCCTCCTCTTCCTCTGGACTCAGTTTCTCAGGTGCTGCTTTTAAAAGTCTTTAAACCTGCAGATTATCGAGAAGCTCTTCTTCACGTGTGAATTTAAACGTGTCTGTTTCTTAAGGGCTTGTTTTTATCCATCTGTCTGTGGTTGTGATGTATTTATTTATTTCACTTTTAGGTGACTCAAATTTTATCTCTTTTTAAAACTGTGAACAATGTAGGTAAATAAAGTTTTATTAAGTGAAATGTCCAAATTGTTCCTGGCCCTCAAGTTTATTTATTATGTAGGATGGAGAAATATTGATTCATCTAAAACATTTCAATGTTTCCATTGATGACAATAAAACAGAACGAAAAAGAATCTTTATCATCTACATTGAATTTCAGATCTAAAAAAAGTTTTTATATTTAATTGGCTTCAACGATTGTTCTTGTCAGTGTTTTCATTAAATTAAGAAAAACAAATTTCACTTCCATTTCTGCCTCAAAAGCAAAGTTGATTGCTTTTCATCTTAAGCTTTATTTTGACAGGGTGACAGGAGTTTCTTATCGCCTGTGGTTTTATTTCTTAATTATCTGACACGGAGTCTGTCGAGGTGATTTAAAGTGATCGAGCACCGGTGGAACTCTTCAGCCTGACTGACGTCTCACTGCAGCTCAAACAGGATTCTGTCTAATAGTCAATGAGCGAGGGCACTACTCTGCCTCCAGGCACGGGGTAATGAGCAAGGCAGTGAAACAGTTAGAAGGGAAACGACTCTGGAGACAAACCTTCCACACCCACACTGAAGCTTGAAAACCAACTTTAAGTTTCAGTTCATTTTCTTTAGATTCAAATAAACAATTTAAAACGTAAAGAAGATTAGTCTTCACCTTCGGGAGCCGTCACATCGTCCTTCTTTGTTTACAGTCCTGTAAACCAGCACCTTGATGGTGATAACAACAACAACCAGTAGTGAAACTGGAACAGAACAGCAGCCAGAAGAATGATTCCCAGAATATATATATATATATATATATATATATATTTTACACACGGACAAAAGCTACATTCATACAAACAAACATTACATATATACAAGTCTTACAGTCGTACAAATACATATCAGTTTATTGGATTTTCTTCTTTTATTATAAAAAGCACTTTGATATGTTATTACTTTGTTTACTGTGTTACACTGGTAGGGTTAGGTCACTGTTAGAATGCATGCACTTTGCTGTTGGTTGAGTCCGGATCACGTGTTTGCAGATGACTGAGTGCACGCTACACGCCACACACCACACGCCACATGCTACACTCCACACACCACACGCTACACGCTGACCGGGTTCACGACATCACAGCCGCTCAGACAAGCTGTCAATCAAACCCAAGCACACGTGGAACATCAGACGACTGACCAGGTCTATTTTAATCTCCTGCAGGTTTTCTCACATCACACAGACACACACACACACACAGACACACACTTCTGCTGCACTCCGTGTTATTTGCAAAGAACCGTTTGACCCACCGTCTGCTCGTGTCCGTGTTGGTTGTATTGCACTGAATTGTTTCTAAGCTAGGCCCTCTCTTCTTCCTACGTTGTCTCTTTTTTTAAGGATTTCACATCCGCCTGTTCGGCTTCTGAACCCGGTGGTGGAACCGAGAATCGATCTCCTCCTCGCAGGGCGCCGTTCAGAAGTCACTGAATCTTAGTTCGTCACCTGCCACAGAGTTTATTGGTTCATCGTCTCATTTCGTTATATTCCACATTTCCCTCGTTGACCTTTGGGGCTTCTTGGCGTCAAGTCTGTTTACATTACATCCAACGTCTCCATCTGAAAGAAGTCTTCTCCCAGCTGCTCAAAGTGGGTAAATAGGTGGGAGGGGGCTGGGACAATAGCTTGATGATTGATTATTGGAGTCTTTATTTCCTGTTATTGTCAGTTTGTGATCGACTGATTCAATTGGTCGCCACGAACACGACCGAGCCCTCCTCCACCTCCTCGTCCTTCTCCTCCAGTGACTGGACGACACAGGGCGTCACCTCGAAGGGTTTCCTCGGCTTCATGAACTCAAGGCTCTGCGCTGAGAGTCCGGGACTTGAACCTCTGGTCGAGTGGACGTCCTCCCGCAGCGGGGACGGGCTCAGAGAGTAGCGCTCCGGCTCCAAGGTCAATGTGACCTCTTGTACCTGTCGGCAGAGGAAAGGAGGAGTTGAAGAAGACGAGTGGAGCTGTGTCACAGGTGAGAGAGTCTCTGTTCTACCTTTTTATTAATAACTTGAATGGTATTGATGTTAATCTGTTTCTTGTTAATTGAATCTGTTAAACACTTTTATGAACATGGAGGACACTTTTGGGAGGTGGTTGAGTCTAGAGCTGTTTTCAGACAGGAAGCTTCTTCACGTCTCATCTGAAGAAGCAGCAGGAGGCCCCTCGTCTTCTTCATCCTGACCAAACCTCACCATCGTCCTGCCTCACCTTCGTCAGCTCCTCCTCTTCCTCTTCGTACCGCTCCATGAAGTCTTCAGACTCGAGCTCGGGCTCCTCCCCCACCGTCTCCACCAGTCCTCCGACCAGTTCAGCCATCAGTCCACTCAGCTGCCCAGCCATGTCCACCTGCAAACCAGTGAAGTTGACAGATTTGTTGCTTGTTATATTCTGCAGCACTGACTTCAAGCTGGAGTGGGCGGGTCTCAATGGGTTACTGGAATATTCATGTGTATTCAATCATACGAGTGACACCAGGACGTCAGCTCCAGTGAGTCCTACCAATCAAAAACTGAAAACACACACAAGGTACAAGGAGAAGAGATGCACAAGCAGAATGAGAGTTCTCCTGGTCCCGGGTCAGCGCTGGTTCCCTGTGCAGGAGGAAGAAGAGGTCGGCAGGTACAACACACACAGATGCTGAATCCAAATGCCCGGGGGGGGTTAACGTGTGGACCTTGCAGCATGCGACTCTGAAGACCAGGCAGAGCTCAGAACATCCGGAGTCAGGCTTCATCAGAGCCACTACAGGCCGTCATGCAGACGTTAGGGTAGTGCTCCATGCAGACCTCCAGCCTGTCTCCTACCTTCACGACTCCCCTGGCAGCTCTCCCCATCACCCACTGCACTACAGAGGTCTGCTAAACATCTCAGCTGGTTTCAACAGAGCCAGGAAGAAAACAGACAGATGTGAAAGTCAGGGAGGAAACACTCCGGTCCAGATCACAAACAAGATACTCCTTCATGAGGCTGAGGAAGCATTACACAACGTGGAGCTGAGATGATAACAATAACAATGACATGAGGTTGTGATGACAGCTGCTTCACTCAGCAGGGACTGGAGGAGACTGTCCTGTTTCCCAGTGACTGGAACTGGTTACACAGACCAGTGTGAGGATTCATTAAACCAGCATCTCAAAGTCCCCCAGTTCCACCACCTGGAGTTCGTACCTGGTGCGGCTCCACCTGCGCCGC
>CM028872.1:19917472-19933984 GCA_016801935.1 Platichthys stellatus
CCCACACACACACACACACACACACACACACACACACACACACACACACACACACACACACACACACACAGACACGTAAACACCTCTCATCCACTGGCAGAGAAAATGATATTAAACAGAAGTGAGTGTAACAATGTTGTAAACCTCATATGTTCAAACTAGTGAACAAAGAAAGATTAAATAAATGAATAAGAATCGAAATGACTGAAAGAGATGAGACAAAGATAAGCTACAAAAAGAGAAGTGAGTAATAAGATAAATAAGTAGAAACACTGTAGGATGTATGAATAAATAGACGGAAAGAGAAATAAATAAATTAAAAAGGTAGATATTGAGTTTATCTTTTACATCTTCCTTAAGCTACATGTGCTTTCTTTAACCTGCGTTGATCTCTCCACCTTAAACCAGATTCTTTCAGCTCATCCCACTGTGTAGATGAACTTTATATAAACAGACTATATATAAACACTTTAGTCTCAGCTGCCTCTCTATCAGGGGTCTTACGGTAGATAAACCTGCAGCTGCTCCTCTAATAGGATCAGTGTGGTAACATCCAGCCGCAGTGTTTATTCCTGAAAGTCTCCTCCTGTCTCCTCCTCGTGTCTCCTCGTGTCTCCTCGTGTCTCCTCCTCCTGTCTCCTCCTCCTGTCTCCTTCTGCTGTCTCAGGTTCGTCTCTCACTTTTCATTGGAAGCAGAATTCTTCTTATTTATCTTGAGAACAAACGCGCAGTTTCTCTTCTGGTGGAAATTAACGCTTCGTAAAAGTGACCTCACGGATCTGACTTTGCTGCAGAGACCAGCGGTGTGTGTGTCTGTTTATTTGTGTGCGTGTGTGCTTGTTTGTGTGTGCGTGTCCTCAGGCTCGTTGTGCTGCTGTGTCTGTGTGATTCCTCGGTGTGTTGCCGGTTCGATTCCCCCTGATGTGTTGTGCTTTGACCCGCATCGTGTGACCGCCTGCGCACCGCCTCCTCTGCGTAAAGCTGAACCGGATCAGACTCCACCCGGGCCGGTTCGGGACACTCGTCACAGACTGAATCTGCAGAACTCTGGGTTCATGCCGGATTTCGAGCACTTCAGATTCTCCTACTCGAGCATGTATCCGGTCCTGGGGGAGAGCGGCTTCCTGGCCCCGCAGCAGCAGCATCAGATGCCGGGCCAGCCCGACTCCAACATCCCGGAGCCCGGGTACTTCCTCGGGGAGCACACCGGGTTCGGGCCGGACGGGTTCTCCGGGTTGGACCCGTCGGGCCTGGCCTACCTGCACCTGAGCAGCCCCCTGCACCGCGGGCCCCCGGGGGCCACCGCGCTGCGCAACGACCTGGGATCGAACATCAGCGTGTTGAAGACCCTGAACCTGCGCTTCCGCTGCTTCCTGGCCAAGGTGCACGAGCTGGAGCGCAGGAACAAGGTTCTGGAGAAGCAGCTGCAGCAGGCGCTGGGGGACAGCGGCCCGGGGGACGGGCCCCCGAGGCCCCCCACCAGGGACGTGGGGGTCCAGACCGGATTCATCGGGCCCATCCCCGGCAGACCGGGCTTCATCCCGCTGCCCAACGCCAACAACCCGGCCTACCTGCCCGGCGGCCTGCTGTCCCCCACCCTGAACCCCCCCTCCTCCTATGAAAACAGACACCTGCTGCTGAGCAACCACCTCCACCCCCCCACGGATTCAAACTCCAACCTCACGTCCACCAGCCCGGCCCTGAGTCCCAGCGACCCGTCCAGGACCTTCACCAACATCAACGAGAGGTACTCAGTGGACACCGGGACGAACACCCACTGCACCCCCCCTCCTCCGCCCCGGTTCCTGCCCGGGTCGATGTGGTCCTTCAACCACAGCCGCAGGTTCGGCACCGGCCGGGAGTCGTGCGTCACGGGGCCCGGGGTCTCCTGGACGCACCCGGACGGCGTCGGGGTCCAGATCGACACCATCACGCCGGAGATCCGGGCCTTGTACAACGTGCTGGGGAAGGTGAAGCGGGAGCGGGACGAGTACAAGAGAAGGTGAGAACTTCATCTTCATCTGCACAGTGTGGCTGAGGCCTGGACCAGGACCGGGCTGAGGTCCAGAGCTTCATCCTGCAGGACTGATCAGATCCTCAGGGTCCGGGTCTGAGAGATGGGACCGGTTTATTAATTATTATGATTATAATTCAGCTCCAGATAAACATCCAGCTCTGAGAAACAAGAAATAAATGATTCAAATGAGAAAAACATCTCAGTCAGTAGATCAGGAGAACATCACCTGACAACATAAAACCAAAGCTCAGAAAACAAAACCACCAGGATATTGACTTGATATTATTTATCTTATTAATGTTCCTCTTCATGAGTGAACTCCCTGAGCACTTTATTAGGAACAGCTGGAGGTTCCTCTGATCTGAAACAGCTTCAGTTCTCCTCCAGATGTTGGAAACTCGCGTGTTCATGATCCTCATCCTTCAGGAGATGATGAACTCATTACTTTACATTACTTACATTTACAACTCAACCATTTGATAAAGGCCCAAAGTCAAGGGAAGCGTCACAGCGCCACCTGCTGCCTGGATTTAACAAGTTATTGAATCAGAAGAAGAAAATGAAAGGTAGAGAATAAAGAAGTAAAGAACAAAACAGTTAAAAGAGCGAGATATGAATGTTTCATTTCTAAAACATTTCATTTAAATTCAGACGACTTTGAATCGACTTCTCTGATTCGTCTTTCCTGATTATTCTTTTCCAAAACTTGAACTCATCAACGATTTGCTCAATTTGGTGAAGACAACAAATCTATTTTTCTTACAGTTCTGATTGAGCGACCCCTAGTGGCCGACGCTACACGTTGTTAGTTTGTAAAACTGCGACTTTAGTTTCTGATTATTTCGTAAAACAAAAGATTAATTCGGTGAAAGTCTGATTTTATATTTATCTTATAAAGATGAATGAGTCCGGATCTGATTCATAGAAAACTTGTTTGATTCTGTTATAGTTTGGATCGTTGTTGTCTGAGGGGACGAGGACGTCTCTCAGGACATTTTGAACATTCCCCTCACTTCCTCACTTCCTCCCCTGCTTCCCTTCTTCTCTTTCTCCTTCTCTTCATCCCTCTTTCCTTCCTCCTGTTCCCTGCAATGCAGCACTGGGCCTGTGACGACCAGCAGTGATGTCACCCGCCTGCCACCTCTCCCTCCATCTCTCCATTTTATCTTTCAGCCTCATCACTCCCTCTGTCCTTCTCCTCTTCCTCATCTCTCCCTCCATCTCTCCATTTTATCTTTCAGCCTCATCACTCCCTCTGTCCTTCTCCTCCTCCTCATCCTTATCTCTCTCTGTGTATCATTTATTCCTCTACTTCTCTATCAGTCTGTCTTTCTCTTCTTCTATTCATGTGTTTGCTGCTGACTCCTCACCCCCCCCCCCCCCCCCCCGTCCCATGCGACCTTCTGCAGCGTCGTGCTGACATCATCATTTCCATCGTCTCTTTCATCATCAGCTCGAAACACAAACGTTCTTCTTTTTATTCCAGAGACCTTCAGCCTGAGAGGAGGAGGAGTTATTGATTTCATGTAAAGAGTTTATAATGCATCACTCAAACAGCTCTGAGGTCAGTTTCCTCGCTGTGACTCGTCAGCAGCAGCTCGGCCTCTCACTCGATTCATCAACATGCTCTAAATCAACAGCTTAAACCTTTTAGTTATTCCTAATATCTCAGCTGCAGCGTCCTCACGTCCACAGAGGAACCAGCTCCTGTTCCCAGTCAAACGTAACGATGACCATCAGCTTCACTGGAGAGACACTGACCAGCTGATTAGAGCTACAACGACACACGCTCAGTCTCAACTCACAATATATTAAAGGAAGTAATAAATAAAAGTCCTGATTCACACATTGGTTCTTTCTCGACCTGTGTTCCATCCTGTCGCCCAGTACCAGCTGGGATTGGCTCCAGCCCATCATCTCTGTGTCCTGATGACCAGTTCATGAAGACTGGTGTGTTTGTGTTTGCAGATGGGAGGAGGAATACACCGCCCGGATGGACCTGCAGGAGAAGGTGGTGG
This sequence comes from Platichthys stellatus, assembly GCA_016801935.1. Taxonomy (NCBI): domain Eukaryota; kingdom Metazoa; phylum Chordata; class Actinopteri; order Pleuronectiformes; family Pleuronectidae; genus Platichthys; species Platichthys stellatus. The sequence continues at coordinate 19,921,508 of CM028872.1, forward strand.
AGCTGGAGGAGGTAAAGAAACGTGACCACGACAAACACGTGATCTTTAGATCTGCACACGACTGGGATCACAGTCCTGACTGTTAGGTGTGTGTGTGTGTGTGTGTGTGTGTGTGTGTGTGTGTGTGTGTGTGTGTGTGTGTGTGTGTGTGTGTGTGTGTGTGTTGCAGGAGCTGCAGGAGAGTGAGGTGTGTCAGGATGAGTCGTCTCTCCGGGTGAAGCAGCTGACGGCTGAACTCGTTCTCTTCAAGGGCCTCGTCAGTAACGTACGTCAGTTTGTTCCCATACAGAAGTGCTCTCTCTGACCAGCAGGGGGCGACTCCACTGGTTGTTTCTATAGCTGTCTATGCTTTTTTGTGTATTTCCTGTTAATGTCTGTAAACACTGAGAGTAGTGATCCTCCTCCAGCAGCTCAGGAGGCTGAGATGATCTCCTCTGTGTCTCCATCAGGATCTGTCCGACCTGGACAGTAGGATCCAGGAGAAGGCCATGAAGGTGGACATGGACATCTGCCGCCGCATCGACATCACCGCCCGCCTCTGTGTTTAGTCAAAGACGACTAAATCCTGTTTATTTATCTGCTGAGTGTCCCTGTGTGTGTGTATGTGTGTGTGTGTGTGTGTATGTGTGTGTGTGTGTGCGCCCTCCAGAAGAGAGTGTGAGTTCGAGGACGACTGTGACAGTCTCGCCTGGGAGGAAAACGAAGACACTCTTCTGCTGTGGGAAGATTTTTCCGGATACACACTGGGAGTTGAAACACAGGGCGAGGTACACAAACACACACACACACACAAGCAAACACACACAAAGATCAAAATAAAGAGCACAACAAGTGAATTCACACACCGATGATACGAGTTGATTATCATTGTTCATCTTTACAGACAGAAGGAGACGTTGAGTTATTGGAGGTTCAGTTTCTTTCTGTTCGCCCTGACGTGTGCTTTGCTTTATATTTTAATGTTTGTTTTTAACTTGGTGTCTTATTTAAGGTTAGATAAGATAAAATCATATAAGATAAGATCAGGGAAGATGACTTCATCCTTTATTAGTCCCACGATGAGGAGGTGTGTGGTGTTACAGCAGCAAGAGGAAAGTAAAACAAAACGCTGACGCTCCCGTTAGGCCGGGACTCTGACAAAGATGTTGATGACTAAGATGAAATGTCTTCTCATCCATGCCCTTCACTTAATGCTGTCACAAACACAAACACAAACACACACAAACACACACACACTCTCTCTCTCTCCCCTCATGCAGCCTCAGCAGCAGGACGAGTCCATCGAGAAAGTGATCAATGACACCGAGTGCCTGTTCCAGTCCAGAGAGAAGGAGTACCAGGACACCATCGACCAGATCGAGGTGAGCCGGACGTTTGTGTCCACGCAGACAGAGAGTCGGGCCGCAGAGGTTTAAGAATATTAATATAATAATAATCATAATGATAATAATAATAATAATACCGGTGTTTGTCTCGTTCAGCTGGATCTGTCCACAGCGAAGAGCGACATGAACCGTCACCTGCACGAGTACATGGAGATGTGTTCCATGAAGAGAGGCCTGGACGTCCAGATGGAGACGTGCAGGAGGCTGATCACACAGAGCGGAGACAGGTCTCACACACACACACACACACACAGACACACACACACACACACCACCTTGTTCTACAAAACCATGTGAACTGACAAACTGGGAGGATTAATCTCTGGAATTAGGAAGATTTTGATAATTTGTGGGAAAAACTGAAGTTGTCAGAGCTTTTTTTTGCTGATCTGAAAATGACTTCTGATTAATGGCAGACTTCCACCAGCAGATGGCGTCACAGAGCTGCTGGGGAGCTGTAGCTGCTCAGACATGTCTTTGTGTTTGACGAATCTTTGACAGATTGAACCACATCCCAGATTCCTGTCCCTTCAGGTCCAGTGTGAAGGAAACATCTCCATCTTCTTCTCTCTGCTCTGACAGGAAGTCCACCTCGCTCGTCCCCCTGACCGTGGAGGACACGGAGGAGAAGGAGAAGAAGAAGCCGGCTCTGCCCGCCAGCCCAGAGAGCGGCGGCTCTTACTGCGATGTCACTGCCCCCCCTCCTCTGACCTGGAGGAAGCCCTGACAGCAGGTTCTCTATCATCTCGTCTCTCCGGTGATCTTCTCTGTTCCTCCAGCTGCTTGTGGAAACTTTGATTCCAGGTCCAGGTGTGTTTCTATCGCTGAGTGGAAATCAGCCGGTCTCGATCTTTAATCTTCTCTGAAAGCATCTTCAGAAGATTTGGAACAAAATGGTGGATTTGTGTCTGAGGCCTCAGGAAACTTCCACCGACCTTTATTTAAAAAAAGAAACAATCTCTGAGTTTCTGTTTTCCTGCACGACGACATCATCAGGACCAGTTTTCTTTAGTTTCCATCTCTGACTGGAAAATAATATGGCCGACAGGAAAGCTCCCAAAAGTGAAGCCACAGCTTCGTGATTGCCCCCTGGTGGCTGACTACAGTCACTAACCCTTCTCCTCCGTGTTAGCAGACATGAGACAAACAGAGAAATCAAAGTAGAAGTTAAATAACTGTTTGTTAAAGATGTTTCTGATCCGTTTGGTTTCGATCAGTTATTTGATGATATCAAATGGGCTCATGATTGACAGCTGAGACTGATTGGTCGAGGGCATGTGTGGGCGGGACCTTGAGACCGCGGCTCCACTCCACGACCTCTACTGCAAAGACTCCAAATGACACAAGATGGCGGCGTTTGTATCCCAGATGTTTTGGCTTCACTTTTTGTGCGACAGCAGGAAGTGGAGACGTGTCGTCCGTCTTCACAGTTTGTCTCAACTCACTGTTCAGTGCAGGAGCTGCTTCTGACAGCCGAGCACAGAGAGGAGGAAACACAGAAAGAAGCTTTGCACATGATGAACTGTTCATTATTACAGTTTATTTCCACTTATTAGAGCGAGAAGTTTATTTTTGAGTATTTTCGTGTTGCACATTTGGTGGAAGCTCGACTTCACTTTCTGGAGCTGCACTGACACAAAGGGAATTTGATCAAAGTCCCAACTGGCCTTCAATAAATATCCAACATCTGATAAACATGACACCTTCTCTGATAAACAGACAAACATCCTGAAATCCTATTAAAAGGTTTAATCCCCCATTTTCTATTAAATGTCACTTTGCACAGTAGAAACAACTAAACCTTATTTTTTTTATTAAAGATAAAAAAATCTTCAATAACAACACTCGGGCCTGAAGTCGAGAACGTGCTCATATCGTTTGTGTATATTTGGGGTTAGATTGACCTGAGTTAGATTTGAATGTTCTACACTTAGAGAGAAATCACTTTGTCTTGTTTTTAAAGTTTCAATATTTAGAGTCAAAACCATTAAATACGACAACTCACAGATTATTAAATATAATGAGAAATATAAAGTTGAATATTCTGTTTTGTTGGTGTCCAGCCTGAACCCTTCACAGAGGTCCTCACTTTTCACATGATTTAAATTATTAAACTGTAATAACACAGTTCAACCGTCACAGGTTCTAGAATTTAAGTTTTTTTATCCAACCTTGATTTTTACCTTGTAAATGCAGCCTGTAAAAGTTAGACCTGTATAATATATCTATATATTTATATATGATATATTGAGTCTTTTTTGGTGATATTATCTGTATCATATTATATTATATGTATTTAGTTTTGAACATGGATTTTTATCAAAATTTAAGAAGGTGTCATATTTTTGAAGGAATTTGGGCGTCAATGAAAACCTAGCGTGTGACGGATGTTGAAAGTGACTCGGCTGCGATTTGGAGTTTCTTCACATCAACACAAACTTAAGAGCATTTATTTATTTATTTCTTTGGCAAAAGTATAAAAATCTATTTTAAGATGATTTGTCCTCAGAAATGTACAGTTTGTAAAAGATGAATGTTTGTGAAGCTGGAATATAGAAGCTTCACGTGGAGCTGACGCTGCTGCGATTTAAGATTTTATTTTTAGCATCGCTAATGCTGCTGATGGTGTTATTGTCGGAGCGGGGGGACAAATAAACCCCCAGAAATGATTAAAGCTGAAATTAATTTTTCATTTCCTGTTTGGGAACTTGTACATAATGTATTTCGGGGTGGGGGGAGGGGGGGGAGAAGCCATTTGGCAGGTGTGTCGTAGCAGAAACTCTCCAAAGTTAAAGTTCAGTTTCTGACAGTTACAGTTAAAGATTCAAACATCGTCACATAATCAAACGAATGTCGGCTCATCAGGAACGTGTCACCTCCACTGAACTGAAACAAGTCCAGTGAAACTTCACTTTCCATTTCTGATCAACAACTGCTTCTGTTTTCTTTTCCTTTATTATGTCAAGAAATCTAAGGTATCTTGTTTTTCCTTTGATGTCAAAGAGAATCAAAGCGAATCAAGCAAATGTAAATAAGCCTCTTTCACTGTCCAGACGCTGCTTCAGCTGAACCGTCATCGTCTATATATTCAGAATTTAAAAAGCATCGATGGAGAAATAAACAAAAATGTGAACGGTGAAAAGAGAATCGACTTAAAGACCTCGTGAAGCTGAGATTTGAGCTCATGAAGAAATGAGAGAACATGAATCAGCTGATGCTCCTCAGCCTTCAGCCACAGGGCAGGTGGAGTCTCTGTCAGCATGTTTTTGAGCAAGGCACTAAACCCCGGATTTCAATGTGACAACTAAATGCATGAATGAAATGCTGTGTCCTCCCCTAGTGGCCGGTGCAGGTGTTGCATGTGACTTTAGGAACCTGGACTCAGTTCTCCATCACTTCACCAGTACAGATGCGTGGTCCCTGTTGTCTCGGGGTCTTTGACTTGTTCTTTGTTCTGACTCAGTTTAATGCAGCAAAATGAAAAGTGGCAAATAAACGATGTTGAAAGTCTCTGTTGTATGTTTTTTGTTTTTGAAATGCTTAAATGGATTGAAAGTGACCAAAGGACATTGAATCAGCTCGATCACACACGATCTCAGTGTCCAGGTGCTTGGTCCACGTGGTTGGTTTGTCTTCCTTCCTCCTGGTCAGGATCCAGAAGCCTTGGCCATGTGTCCTTACATGTCCGACATCAATCTGGTCCTTTGCCGGTGCAACCGTTTAACAACAATCCTGTTTTTGGTCCCTGGTGCCTTGGAAATGGCGTTAGCACTTTGTTCCGTCCCTGCGTGTCTCAGTCCCACATCATGAGCGCCTGCAGGAGAACAGGTCTTTTGTGCTTTCAGCAAACAAATCTGTCCCCGAGGGCTTCGTCCACAAAGTGGATGCTAGCTTCTTTAAACAGGCCAAATACTTATGGACTCATCTTTAGCATTAGCGCAATTAACTCCGACAACTCTTTCTCAGACGGCCTTAAGGGGCGGGCACAAGTCCATCAGTTCTTTCTGCCCACAACAGTCAAGAAAACGTCTTTAGTCCGTTTGCCATGAAGAACTTTACTGACCTTTGCAAACAGTCGACATGATCAGGACGAGTTTTCTTTTAGTCAAGATAAATAGTTTCCCGGCTTCTTTGCCCATGAACGAGAAGAACCTGTGCATCATGCCTTTGGGTTTGGGTCTGGTCAGGTGATATGCTACAGTGAAGACGAATTCCTGCTCAGTGCATGAATCCGTTCTCTGGAGGGCGACCAGCATCATCTGTGCAGAACCAAACTTCTTCAGCAGGTCTGCGTAGATGGGCCTGTGGAGCCCGAAGCTCCTTGAGGTGAATTCAAAATGGAAGTCCTTGACCTCGACCCAGGTTTTTTCCAACAGACGAGTGACGATGTTCTCTACATTTGAATCACGAGACCCTCTTGCTCCCTTGATGGCCTTCGAGATCACCTTCACCAACAGTATCCAGACCAGTGTCTGTCGACCCTCTGAGTTCATCAACAGACCCATCGTCCCCCTCGTGGCGCCCGGGCGCTGCAGTTCGATGCCCTTCATGGCGAGGCGCACCTCAGCCCCTTGTTTCATGGCCTGAGTGTTCAGCCACCAGCTGGTCAGGCCCATGAAGTACTGCACCTTGTGCCACGCCTCCTCACAGATCTCAGCATCTGACTTGTGCGGCGCGGTGCATCTGCAGATGACGTGAAACAACTCAAAAACAAAGTCCTGGTCTTTACCACTGAAGACGTTCTTCAGACTCCAGAACTCATTCACATAATCAATGTGTTCTTCTCCTCCATCGGTCACCTGACCAAGCAGAGTGTCGGTCACAGAGAAGAGCGGCAGCGACTGCAGACCTCTGTTCAAATGGAACTTGGTATGTATCTGTTCCATGATGTGATACAGTAAAGCTCTGATGAAGTGCACGGACAGAAAGACCTCGATCTTGCCGGCTCCTCTTTCCGATGCCACTCTACGATGTCGCAGAGACATTTTATCTGAAATCTTCTGGATCTCCAGAGAAGTTTGAGATTTCAGCTGCGATCTCTCCCGGTCCTGGACGTGGTTCAGAAGTGGGGCACTGATCTTCTCCGCCTGCTTGCTGATTATTACAAAAATTGCAGCAGCAACATCCCGACGTCCAGAGCGGACGGGCTGGATGTCCTCTGTCACACGGTTCTTCCGATAGGACCGTCTGAATTGCATCAATCTTAACGTCCTGGTTCTGAACACAGAAAACAAGTGGCAGGTGAGATCTATCATGGTGTTGAGTCTGTGGGGGGCGGGGCCTTGTGAAGCTATCCTTTCCGAGAACATGATGTTTTGCAGGATAGCGTTGACTTTCTTCACAAACTCTTCAAAGAGCAGCGTCCTCAGGAGATCCACCTCCTCACACTGAACCTGATCCAGGTCCTTCATCAACGCTCCGAAACTGAAGAGGATCGGGTCGCCCACGATGGAGCGAACGTTCTCCTCCATCACGACCACGACTCCATGGTCCAGGTTCTTCACCACTGCACGTGAGCCGCACGCTACGAGCTCCAGAAGCAGCTCGGCTAGTCGCGTCTTCGTGGCGCCGTCCGGCTCAGAGGACGCCATCAGCTGAAACTGCGCCTGGGTCATCTCTTTGAAAAAGGACTCGATCAGAGAATGTTCTGACCCCGGCTTCTCTGACATCACATCCCACTCAGTGGCTTCACTTGGTTTTCTCTCCATGGTCGATCGCCTGTGTTTGATCAAGAGGTTGTTTCCTGCTCAGTCACTGAGGTGAAGTATAAAGGATAAACACGTTCTCAATAATAATGGGGAACGAACCATATCAAAGATCAAAGGTTCCCTGAAGACTAAATGATCAGATCATAGATAAATTATTATTCCCTATTGAAGAGAGAGGTCACTAGAGCCCCTAGATGGCGCCGTGCACCTTGATGTTGGTTTCCACCCGAAAATCCAAAAGTAACTTACTTCTGGATTTTCAACCTTTATTGAAATAAACATTGGAGGAATATTTTTAATAAAAATCTGAAAAATATATATATATAATTATAGGATCATAATATATTATTTTATGCTACACTTATCTAAAGGGATATTCTCTGTCATTATCCTTTGTTCTAAAAAATACTGTACTATTACTATACTTCTCTCTCCCTCCTCCTCTCTCTCTCTCTCTCTCCCTCTCCCTCCCTCCCTCCTCCTCTCTCGCTCTCTCTCTCCCTCACTCCCTCCTGCTCTCTCGCCCTCGGACTCAGATTATCTCCATCGTCCTGCTGCTGCTGAGATGTGAGTACTTGATTCATTTGAATTTAAACCAGTAAAATCAGTGAATATCTTCTTCTCTTCCTCGGTGAAACTCCTTCATCTACTAACAACTTTAATTAAATATAATCTGTTGTTTTTAATCCACTGATTCACCTGCTAAACTGACGGATGCACCTTTAATTCAGCATCAGAAACAGCTGCATCAGATCTGAGCTGCAGACGAAACCGTTAGAAAAACAAAATCATCTTTAATATCATGTATTTCTGCTCGTCTGGGGGGGGGGGGGGTATTATAGCGTGCATGTTTATCTCCATCAGTCAAATCCAGTCGAGTCAGTCAGGAGCTGCCGCTGCCGCTCTAATCTCAAACCTACAACTCCAACAATAACCTGTTTCAAACTGCTGTGTGTGTCTGTGTGTGTGTGTGTGTGTGTGTGTGTGTGTGTGCTTGTATGTGTGTGTGTTTGTGTGTGCCAGTGCGTGTGAGTGTGTGTGAGATGAGACATGTTTAAACTATTGAATTAGAGTTTTTTTTTCCAAACTGTTTCTGTTTCATTAAGTCGCTGCTAAATCAGTAAGTACTCAAACTCAGAGTAGCAGTACTACAATGTAAAAATACTATTGTACAATGTAAAGAAGTAAATTAAGTGGAAATGTAGCGTAGTGAAGATAAACTGTTACATACAAAGTAAAGTTGCAATTTGATGATGTGAAAATACTCTACACAATACTACACAATACTACACAGATTGGAAATATACTCATAGAAAAGTAGTAAATGTCAGCGTAAAGTAAAAGTAGTAACGTTAAAGTTAAACCAGAAAGAAACATTTGTTCAGTTCTATTTTTCTGACGTCTAAAGTTCAATCTGAGCTGAAGTGGGTGAATTCTGACCTGGATGTGTCACATGACCTCCTGACACGCTGCCACACACTCTCCTGTTTGCTCTGTCTCTCTTCCTGTCACGTGACCTCCTGAAGGTCGACTCCAGAGGCTGCAGGGACTCCAGGAGCGCCCGGGGGCCCGCAGGGGGAGGGGGGCCCCTCGGCTGCGGCCCCGAACCTGACGAGTAACAGACGACTGCAGCAGACGCAGGCGCAGGTGGACGAGGTGAGGACACGTCAACACTAACTCACTGTTAGTCCTTCAAATATATTAAATGATAATAAAATGTTTTCATCAAATCAGACCAGAGTTAAATATAGAGTCATGATAATTGTGGCTCACTTTGCAGTTAGTTGACTTTGTGGTGTCGGAGCAGTGTGAGTGACATGTCCTCTCGTCCGTCAGGTGGTGGACATCATGCGCGTGAACGTGGACAAAGTCCTGGAGCGGGACCAGAAGCTGTCGGAGCTGGACGACCGGGCGGACGCGCTGCAGGCCGGAGCCTCGCAGTTCGAGAGCAGCGCCGCCAAACTCAAGAACAAGTACTGGTGGAAGAACTGCAAGGTGAGGAGGTGTGGCTGTTCGTTTTCCCATCATGCATCAGTCCCACTCAGACAACGAAGAAACAATGATTTCAAATAAAGATGGACGACGTGAGGGCTCCAAAAGTGAAGCCAAAACATCTGGATCTCCCCCTGGTGGCTGGATGCAGTACAGGTCATAAACCCTCCTCCTCCATGTTAGCAGACGGGACATGGACCAAACTAAAAAACAAAGTAGATGTTAAATAAAAGTTTGTAAAGATGTTTCAGTGATTTCAGGTCGTTCTTATCAAACTGATGTTTGTTCAAGTGTCTGATCAGTTTGGTTTTAATTAGTTATTTGATGATGTAAAAACAGTTGAGACTGACGCCTGATTGGTCGAAGGTCCTCGATAACATGGCTTTGTTCCAACTCCATCATCCATCATCATCCATCCATCATCCATCCATCATCCATCATCCATCATCCATCATCCATCATCCATCATCCATTATCCATCCTCCATCATCCATCCTCCATCATCCATCCATCCTCCATCCGGCATCAGCTTCCAATCTATTTTTATCTCAACGTCACTTTGACAAAACCCCGCCTCCGATGGGCAGAGCTGTTCCATGTCGTCCAATCAGGAGCTGCCATTCAGAGAGCTCGAAGAGGATTAACAACCAGCAACCAGGAAGTGAGAGGGGGGAGAGAGAGAGAGAGAGAGATCTCAATCTGGATTACAGAGATTCTGAGATTAAAGAGCCAGCTGTGATCTGTGATATAACTCCGCCCACACACACAGACACACACTGCTTTGTTCTTCTCTTCTTGTGAGGACCATCACTCCCCTTTTGTCTAATTGATCGAATGACAACGAGCTCCTGATCTTTGTCGAATCAAATCTTCATCCTCAAACAAACATGATGAAGAGGTGATGATGATGAAGAAGTGATGATCAACCAACATGTCCTCACAAAGACAGAAGGACCCCAGAGAACAACACACTTTCAATCCACTCACATCTGCTTCCTCTCTCTCTCACTCTCCTCTCTCTCTCTGATCACATGTTCTGGTTAATCTCTCTCGCCCTCCTCCCATCAGAGGTGATGTGATTTCCTCTCAGTCTGCAGCTCGGATTTATTTAAACACACAAATAAACACACACACATATTGTAAATGTACAAATATGAAGAAACTGATGAAACAACCATGAAAAACAAAAAGCATCACTTTAAAAAACATTTAAACACAAACACATGTTGACCAGCGTTCTCTGATTCGACAACAACAACAACCAGAGGAACACAAAACACGCTTGAATACTGGAAAACATCCTGGAAATAATTTTTGCTTGAGGCCAATGTTTGTTCTTCTTCAGGATTATGATGATTATTATTGTATTCATTTTTTTATCATCATCAGTGTGATTTTTCTTTGTCTCCAGATGATGATCATCATGTCCGTTATCGGTGTCATATGTGTGGGCGTCGTCTTCTGTGAGTATCACAGATCAAACCTCACTCTCCAGTTTGAAATGTTCCTGTTGCATCACAGCTACGAGTTAAAACTGTGCTTATAGATTATATAAGTGTTTAGTTTAACACTGACATGTTGAAGAGCTCCTCTGGCGCCACCCTCTGGTCAACATGCTCATTTCTCATGATGCAGTTGACAGGTTATCATCATGGTTTGGAGTTTTTATTTATTTTTCTTCAACCTCCAACATGTTGGTTATGTTTTGTTTCTTACAGATTACGACAAATAGGAAGTAGTTCAATCTCATGGAAAAAGCAGATATATTTAGAGGACTGATATTTCTGGTGCAGATCCAAACAATCATCTGGATCTTCTGAATTTAATTATAATAAAGAGAAACAGAAAAAACCTAGATCTGCTTCTTGATCTGAATCTGCACCAAACGTTAACGACTTATTCCCCGACTCGAACCTCCTCCTCCACCAAGTGTCACCAAGTGGCGTCCTGAGGAAGATTTAGATTATGAGCTTAATGAAATATTAGTTTTGTGAGAATCATAAAATTATCAGATTACTTCCTGTCCTCGTTCAGAAGACGAGTCCTGAACTCACGAAGCTCGTCCGTCTTCTCTTGTTGAAGTTGTTTTCTCTCCTCAGTGTATTTCTTCTACTGAGCTGCTCCTGAAGAAGAACCAACACGTCACAGGAAGAGTCTTCACTGACAAACACCGAATCAACCAAATCCAGCCTCTTCGTCCTCATCCTCCTCCTCCTCTTCCTCACCTTCCCCACAAACCTTCGTGGATGATCTGGAATGTGCCTCCAGGTTTCTCTGCTTCCAGCAGAAAACTCTCAGCTGAACAGCAGGAGGATGTAATACTGACGAGGACCAGAAGGGGGCGCTCACTGCGTAAGGACGGCTTCTTTTCCTTCTGCGAGTTTCTGATCGTATCCCAGTGTGTCGCCGTCTTGTGGCCACGAAAATGAACAACAGTATTTACAGCAGATCGAAGAATTATTGAAGTAAGTTTGTAAGTTTGTAAATTTGTTATATCAACTTAAGCTGAATAGCAACAAGATCTAAATATGAAATCTTTACATTATTTATGTTGTTAAACAGCTGATTTTGAAAACAGCTGTGGAAAGAAAATAAAGGAAAAACCTTTGTGTTGTATGAAATAAGACACATGTAATGTTAATTTAGTTTTGATGGACAGTTTTTCTGGCTGCGATTCATAAAACATTATTTTAAACAAGTTAATTTCTCTTCTTCCTTATGTCTGTTGTACTTGCTGCCCCTTTGCTGTCAGTGCTGGAACTGCTACAGCTGTATTTCCACTTTGAGCAGAAATCCTCCATAACTCAGATTCATATCCATTTCTCCTTTCGTCCTTTTCAGTGAACGTGAGGTTTCCTCTCCTGGTTTTATCTGTGATCGTCTCGTGACTTCACCAGACGTCCTCTCGTAGTTTCTTTTTGTTTTGAATGTGAAACTTGATGCTTCGTTCTGAACCGTCTGTAAAGATTGTTCATTAGAATGTTTGGTGAGTGTAGTTTTAATAGTCTATGAGGCTGTAGATATTAACGGATGGATTATGAAGAGAGAAGTTCCAAACTGTAAATGACAGAGGCATGTAGAGGTGATTCTCATTGTGAGCTGGGATCAAATAAACTCATATTTGCAAAAGAAATGAAGCGTGTGAGTGTTTTTTTATTGAATTCTGCTTGTGAGAGTAAAACTAATTTTAGTTATCACATTTTCATTTCCTCTGTTCACACGTGATCTCGGGAAATCAAAATGTAATAACTTCTGAAATATGTTTCTAAAGAATTAAATAAAGTGTCTGATCCCATGTCTGTTCAGTGTTTCCGTACAGAGCAAGAAATTAATTAGTTTTTTTTATTTTTTATTTAGGTCCCAAAAAAACATCATAATAACATTATATCAAT
>CM028872.1:19983679-20005577 GCA_016801935.1 Platichthys stellatus
GTGTGTGTGTGTGTGTGTGTGTGTGTGTGTGTGTGTGTGTGTGTGTGTGTAGAGCCTGTGAATAATGACGATAATGTGTCTGTGAGATAAAAGAAAGTGTGAGCGTGAGGGAGGAAAATTGAATGAGACATGTGTGTGTGTGTGTCTGTGTGTGTGTGTGTGTGTCTGTGTGTGTGTGTGTGTGTGTGTATGATGGATGACGTGAGTCCAGTCCAAACACCTGCTTAACCAATCAGGAGTCAGTCTCAGCTGTCAATCATGACATCTCAGCCTGTTGTTGCATCATCAAATAACAATTAATATAATTCAACGTGTATGTTCACAGAGACACACGTGTGTACGTCAGTGATGACACGTAACCACTCCACGCATGTTGTGTTGACTCGACAGCCTGACGTGGGTCACCTGATGGGTGTGTGTGTTTGTGTGTGTTTGTGTGTCTGCAGGGCATCAGTGTTGCGGAGCAGGAGCAGCTGGACAACATGATGATCGAGATGGACGGCACAGAAAACAAATGTGAGTCAGAAAACAAACATCGACCTGAAAACTCAGATTCCGGCTCCAGACACGTTTGAAGCAAACTCACGTCCTCAGAACATAACGGCTGCGTCATTTAGTTTCCTCCACATTCAGCTGCTCACTGATCGTTTCAGACAGCAAATCAAACAGCTCAGACACTAATGGTGTTAGAAGAAATGAATTAGATCCAGAACACGAAGCCTGTCAGAATAAACTGCAGCCGAGATTAATTCACTTTCACTGATTTACACAGACACAAATTCAACATTATTCACTCTTATTATTTTTATTACTCTACAATCAATCTAACAAATTTGATCTCAGTTTATAAAGTGAAGTAAGAAAAAAGGAAAAGAGCAGGTTTTCATACAACTACGTTAAAAACTATATAATTATTCTTTCAAAAGATAGTTTTTTACCTCGTGTTGTATATTTGTTTTAAATGTGTTGTCTGCTGCAAGAAATGTTTGAATTTGAAGCTCAAGTAAAAAGAAACCAAACCTGAGTTATAAAGAAAGTTGAATCAAACTGAATTTAAAATAAAGGGTGTTACATCACTTCCTGTCCCTTCTCGTGTCAAACAGCTCAGTTCGGGGCCAACGCCATCCTGGGAGTGTCTCTGGCGATCTGTAAGGCCGGTGCAGCGGAGAAAGACGTCCCCCTGTACCGCCACATAGCCGACCTGGCTGGAAACACAGAGCTGGTGCTGCCGGTTCCTGTAAGACACAAACTCACAACATCTACACACATGATACACAATTAATCAATCAATTCTTATTTGAGAGAAACAACGCCAAATATTTGATTAGACTGTAAAATGTAATAGTTCATATTATTTGAGGTCTGGTAGTTAACTCCTTTCCTCTGTGTCCTCTTCAGGCCTTTAACGTTATAAATGGAGGATCTCATGCTGGGAACAAACTGGCCATGCAGGAGTTCATGGTTCTTCCCGTCGGAGCCGAATCTTTCAAGTAAGAATTCTTCTTTCAAACCCTCTCACAGTCTTGTAGAGTTGTATTTCTCACGGTTGCGCTGTCTGCCAGGGAGGCGTTGAGGATAGGATCCGAGCTGTACCACACGCTGAAGGGAGTGATCCAGGAGAAGTACGGTCAGGACGCCACCAACGTGGGAGACGAGGGCGGCTTCGCTCCCAACATCCTGGAGAACAGCGAGGGTGAGGAGCCTCGGTGACCTTCACCAAGGACGTTACATGTTCACCTCTGTCACCGCCTACATCCTGTGTTTCCTGATGTGTCCTCGTCCTCCAGCTCTGGACCTGCTGCAGACCGCCATCGAGAAGGCGGGCTTCACAGACAAGGTGGTGGTCGGGATGGACGTCGCCGCCTCGGAGTTCTACCGCGACGGCAAATACGACCTGGACTTCAAATCCCCACCGGACCCCGAGAGACACATCAGTGCTGAGGAGCTGGCCGACATCTACCAGGGCTTCGTCAACAACTACCCAGGTGGAGGAGCTCCATCACCTCCTCTCCACGTAGACATTGTGCTGTTTGCTCATTTTAACTCTGTCCGTCTCCTGTCCTCCTCCCAGTGGTGTCCATCGAGGACCCGTTCGACCAGGACGACTGGGAGGCCTGGTCCCGTCTCACCGCTCGAGTGGGGATCCAGGTGGTTGGAGACGACCTGACGGTAACCAACCCCAAGAGGATAGAGAGAGCAGCCGAGGAGCGAGCCTGCAACTGCCTGCTGCTCAAAGTCAACCAGATCGGCTCGGTGACCGAGGCCATCCAGGCGTACGGTGCTTCTCTGAACCTCATCTACACCAAGACATCGATCTTTAACATGAACACAGGTCGTATGGGAGGGGGCAGGGACCTTCGACTGGCCGAGGGAGGGCGTCCATCTTGGCTGAGATGACAGAGACACAGCTGCTCTGGAGACACACACACACACACACACACACACACACACACACACACACACACACAACAGTCGTTCCCTGTCAGCCATGTTGACCTCGGGCCACAGATGAGCTGCGTCAAACAACCGTAGAGACGATAAATTAAGAACAGGAAGCAGCAGCAGGTTTTTAGAATGAAGGTTAGGTGTCAATCAAAAACAGCCGACCAGCACGGTTGTGTACATGTGTCTCACAGCTGTGTAGGTCTTTGCGGGGGGGGGGGGGCAGTGTGTACTTATAAATCTCAGAGTAAACCAGACGTCCCTCTGGCTGTTGTGAAGCCATCAGTCATGAAGATGATGAAGAGGAGGATGAAGGAGGGGCTGAGGCAGATGAAGTGATTCCTGGTTCCTCCGGCTTTTAAGATTTTTACTATATCTATAATAAACTATAGGATGACTTCTTTTTTTACAACCACTCGAGTCGCCCTCTGCTGGTCTTTGAAGAGAGTACAGGATTCAGGGATCTTTGCTTCACCGACTTGGAGTCCACGTCCTTTATTATAAATAATTCTGTGGAGAAACATAAACACTTCCTGTCGGTAACGGTTCCATCTCGTCCCTGCTCTTTGTCTCTCAGGTGCAAACTGGCTCAGGCCAACGGGTGGGGGGTGATGGTCAGTCACCGCTCGGGAGAGACGGAGGACACCTTCATCGCCGACCTGGTGGTGGGACTGTGCACCGGACAGGTACACACACACACACACACACACACACACACACACACACACACACACACACACATTGTCTTACTTTAGCTTTTATACAGTGGTTCTCCACCTCTTTCTGCCATCGTCTGTATAGAAAATAAAGGTCAGTGATTTGACCCCAGTCCTGAATGAGGGGTGAAGAGAGTCAGTGATATCTTGACTGATTTGGACCACAGTGTCCTCACAACCCTAGAAAACACACAGACACACACTCCCCCCGTCATGTTGACCCACTTTCCTTTTTCTGGACTTAAACCACAACTGTCTCCACGATTCACGATTCTCTCTCTCTCTCTCTCTCTCTCTCTGTCTCTCTCTCTCTCTGTTGCAGATCAAGACCGGCGCCCCCTGCAGATCTGAGAGACTGGCCAAGTACAACCAGCTGATGAGGTCAGTGATCTGAAATCAGAAAGTCTGGGAGTAAGATTTATTTTTCAGTCTCAAAGGAACTGGGTCTGAAATCTAGAAATCAATTTTCCTTTGTTTGGAATCTGGAAGCAGCTGAGCCAAAACCCGGCTCCTCGGGTCCAAGTGTTTAGCATCGAGAGTTAATTGACATGACAGCGCTGACGTCATCCGATGTGTCCGAGCCAGTCAGAGGCAGGAGGAGGAGGAGGAGGAGGAGGAGGAGGAGGAGGAGGAGGAGGAGGAAGACAAGGAGGAGGATCAGCTCAGCGGTGTAATCCCATCGGACTGCTGAGGAGACACAGAGAGGTGGAGGCTGGAGAGACTTACAGGAGCTTTAACTAGCGATAAACGCTAATCACTGCAGTCAAGTGCAAACAGACACACACACAGACACACACAGTAAGTAGTTATTAATAGTCTACACCAGGAAGTTGTCATCAAATCCCCATGAAATCGTTGGAAAGACGTGGAGCCAAATAGAATCAACTGAAAACAAGATGGACGACGCTCCTCCACCTCCTCCTTCTATCCAGGAATGAGCCGAAAGATCCCGGAATCGAACGCTGCCATCCGGTGCATGTGGAGTCAAATGTGTTCTTGACTTGAGTCAGAGGGGCTGATGGGAGCGTGGTGTCAGGACGTAGCTCCTCCATCAATCAGGAGCTTTGAGGGTTTTTCATCGCAGTCGATTCCAAAGCTGATAAAATATGTGATGAACTTAAAATGAAGAAACTCTCTCAACCCACTTTGAATAATCTCTCTTTACTCTTCTCTTCTCTCCATCGTCCTCCCTGCTTCTCCTTCTCTTTGTCTTCCTCTTCGTCTTCTCTTCCTCTTCATCTTCTCTTTGTCTTCCTCTTCATCTTCTCTTCATCCTGTCTTCCTCCTCTCACACATCGTCCCTTCTCTTCGTCTTCCTCTTCCTCTTCCTCTTCATCTTCTCTTCATCCTGTCTTCCTCCTCTCACACATCGTCCCTTCTCTTCGTCTTCGTCTTCCTCTTCATCTTCTTCTTCTCTTCATCTTGTCTTCCTCCTCTCACACATCGTCCCTTCTCTTCGTCTCCTCTCTTCTCTGCAGGATTGAGGAGGAGTTGGGCGACCAGGCTCGCTTCGCAGGTCATAACTTCAGGAACCCCAGTGCACTGTGAAAACCGACAGATGGACGGAAGAATGACTCACACACACTCACTCACTCACACACACACACACACTCACACACACTCACACACTAAGACAAGACAAACAGGGAATGAGCCATGTACACAGAAAGATTCATTCAAAAACACACAAGCTAAAGAGCCAAGCAAAAAAAGACAAAGATAAAATATGCACTGGACTTTAAATGTGTAGGAAGACGATGCTGCACACACACACACATGCACAGAGTCGGCAGATGCAACACACGCTCACGCACATGCAGGGGAATAATATGAACATAGAACATTTATAAGCCAGACATGCACTGTTACTGTAGTTTGAAAGAGGACAGAGCTGCAAAAATCCAGATTATTGTTGAAAGAGCAGAGATGAATAAGTAGAGAATCGTAGAATCGTGACTGAAAGAGAATCAAACATTCATGTACGATGCAGAAACACAACTCGGCCGTTTCCGACTGAGTGACAACTACACAAACACCCGAACACGTGTGTCCTCTGTGTCCCGCTGTCTCCTGGACACTGAGACACCTGCACTCCTCCACCCCTCTCCTCCTCGCTCTCCGTCTTCTTTTCTTCTCGTCGAGTCAGATTCTGTTTTTCCTCCTGATGTGATTTTGATTATTTGTCCTTCATGCTTGAATCTGTGTCTGAAGAAAAAAAAAAAGATCTGAACCTCCTTGTTTCTTCGGTTCCTCCTGAATGTCCCTAGAATTAGCTTCGTGGAAAAAGAAGAATAAATGAACGAACAAAACGCTTGTCATTGAAAATAATGTGAAAATATGTGAAATAATAAAAGATGGTAATTTACAATTTCGATCACAGTTAAAAAAATGTGTTTGTGTTGTTTTGTGTGTCTGTGTTCGTTGTGCTTTCCTCAGGAGCTTCATCCGAAACACAAACAAGGTTATTTGTTGTAAAAACTAAAGTGTGGACGAGATGATGCAGCGACGCAGCAAATAAAACAACAAACACAAAACTCTGTCCTTCTTTTCATTTATTAGTTTATTTATTACATTGTTCATGAATCCAGAGTTCAACACACAACATCAAAGTGCAGAGTTGATCTATTGTGTCTATGGTGGCGACTTCACAATAAAAGCCCCTGAAACACAGATTCTAATATTATATATTATAGATTCTTTATTATATTACGTGATTCATTTAATTCTGTCTGAGCTTTTGTTGTTAAGGTCCCTGAAGTAACACAACATGACAACATGTGTTTTAAAACACACAACACCTGTAAAAAGACTTTTAAAGCCTGAGAATAAAGTTTAAATTTCAGAAACAACAAAAAGTAGATTAACTGTAAATACAATAAATAAAATAAAAGCTAAATTCCAACAAATGTGTGATATTAATTTATCTAACACTCTGCAGACACAGGGACGAGAACACGTGGCGATCTGAACCGGGTTCACTCATCGGTCCTGATGGAACCTGCGTCCGTTACGCACGCGCGTTGATGATGTCGACAAACTCTGGTTTCAGGGAGGCTCCGCCCACCAGGAAGCCGTCCACGTCGCCCTGAGACGCCAGCTCCCGGCAGTTCTCTCCCGTCACCGAGCCTGAGGACGGACAGAAGCAGGACCAGTCAGGGACGGGTCTCGTTTCAAAGGTCCCCGTCTCTCAGGCGTCACGGTTTCAGTTTGATCAACTATTGGACGGTACTAGCTGTCAATCAAACTGTATCCCCGCCCCCAGTGCGTCCGGAGCTTCATGATCCACTCGACTCTGATGAGAAGAAGCGTCACTGACCTCCGTAGATGATGCGAAGTGAGTCGGCCACGTGGTCAGAGACGTTGGCTCTGAGCCACGCCCTCAGCTTCTCATGGACCTCCTGAGCCTGGACACACACACACACACACAGTTAAAACAAACAGCTATCATTTGTGGTTATTCTAGTGTTGCTGAACCCGTGTGTTCTCTTACCTGTTCAGGTGTCGCCGTCTGCCCCGTGCCGATCGCCCACACAGGCTCATACGCCAGCACCACCTTCTCCCAGTCGGTCACATTCTCTGCAACACAAAAACACAACACAATTCATTTCCTGACATTTAACACAACGCTGTATCCATGAGGATATTGAAACTGAGATAAAGACGATAAACATAAAGGTGGAGAAATCTGAGAGCGGAAAGAAACAAGAATATGAAGTAGAATGATGTGAATAGTGATCACCTGCGATCACCTGCGTCTGAGTGAACACGACCTCCTCCGTGGTTCCGGCCTCTCGCTGCTCCAGCTTCTCCCCGATGCAGGCGATCACACTCAGGCCGCTCTGCAGCGCGTGAGCCACCTGAGAACCACGAGGGAAACATGTCACCCGCTTCCTATCGACCTTCACACCTCACAGCAGGCGGCTCACCTTCTGTCCAATCAGCTCGTCACTTTCCCCGAACACGTGGCGGCGCTCCGAGTGTCCCAGGACGACCCAGTCCGCCCCACAGTCCTTTATCATGTCCGGGCTGCCAGCAGGGGGCGACACACAAGATACTGTCGATTGTACATATTCAAATTGAAAATCATACTGTACATACATGAACTTCATTGATGGTGTTAAGAGTGTGTTTGTGGTTCTGTGGAGGACACGTCAGGTACCTGATCTCTCCGGTGAACGCCCCCTTGGACACTCTGTAGCAGTTCTGAGCCGCGACGCCGATCCTGGGATCCAGACGTGAGCGGACGAAGTCCAGGTAGACGGAGGGCGGCGCACACACCACCTCTGAAACACAGGCTCAGGGTGAGGCTCACGTTTCTCTTCTTCCTGAAATCCACCTGGAACATGCCACACCGCAGCCGGCCACCAGGGGGCGGCGGAGATGCTTTGGCTTCACTGTGAGGGAGCCGTCATGTCGTCCATCTTTAATACGGTTAAGAACAACCTCCATAAATTACATCATTGGAACGGAGAGCAGGTTACAGGAGCCTGAGCAAGACTCTTATTTTGAAAAGGAATCAATAGCAATCAAGTCTTATTTTGAAAAATAACCACGATAATGAAAAATGAAATAATATTTATAGTAGTTTGTTGTTTGTTTACAGTACAAAATGACAGGAAACGGAAATAATCACATAAACTTCAAGTATCAAATTGTTCTTCAGCAGAGAATCTGATTAAATGTACTTAGGTAATAACAAACACACACACACACACACACACACACACACACACACACACACACACACACACACACACACACACACCCCTCACCGGTGAGCTCCGGCAGCTCAGCGGTGTTCAGGTTCTCCATCAACCCGCACAGAGTCTCCTTGTTTCCGTTCATCTTCCAGTTTCCTCCCACGAAGAAGCTCCGGGTCGACATGACGGACTGGGAGCGCTGGTTCCCGGTGAGAGGCGGAGGAAGAGGAGGAGGAGGAAGAGGAGGAGAACCGGGACAGGGACGGAGACCGGCCGGTGTGCGAGTGAGTGTGAGTGTGTGTCTGTGTGTGTGTCTGTGTGTGTCAGGTGACACCAACAGCTCCCCTCCAGGTGCGTCACCGCCCCCTGCTGTTTCCATCACGTCCTCCAGCCCTGAGCTGTCACTAATAACTACTAGATTACTTTTATACTTGTAACTCCCAGTATTTCAAAAGACAATAATAACAATTGAATACATTTGAATTAGTTGATGATCCAAAGCTGCTCCCTACTTTTCAACTTCTTCTAGAAATCAATCAATCAATCAATCATTTTATCTTATCTTATCTTATCATATCTCCCTTTTAAACACAAATTTCCAACTATTTAAATAATTTTCATATTTCTATTTGATCTTGTTTTTACTCTTCTCACCTGTAACAGTATTTATTTACGTATCTTTGCTCTAATGCTCTGTGATCTTTAAAGAAGTGTTTCACATTGTTTACTGTTCAATTTTACATTGTCAACTTGCAAACCACTTTATAACTGTGTTAAACAAAGTTAATAAAGTTTTCATTGTTATTGTGGTGTATGGAGTCGGCCTCAGCTGTCAATCATGACGTCTGAGCTCATTTTTAATCATCAAATAACTGAATCAAACCAAACTGATCAGAACAAATCACAAAAAACATATTTCACAAACATTTATTTAATGTCTTCCACCAGGTTAAGACCTGTTCTGCAGCCAGCCACCAGGGGGCGATGGAGACAGTCTGGCTTCACTTGAGGCAGCTGTCAAGTCGTCCATCTTTATTTGCAGTCTGTAGCTGTGTCACAATTCAGAGGCGTCTCGAACCATATCGAGAAGGTTTTAATAAAAGCTTCATTAGCAAATGCAATGACTTCTGGGATATGTTGGCTGAGAAACCCCCCCCCCCCTTTGGACTCACTCAAAATTACACCCTGTCTTAAAAACACGACTTTCCAGTTACTAAACACAAACACACAGAGTCGGACATGGTGTTAATGCAGAATTCTATGTTTATTATAAAGATTTTCAACAAACATTTTGTCTTTTTACAGAGGAACTGCACACGTGTGTAAAAGTACTACAAAATGCAGCTGAACCCGGGGGAGTAAAATACAGTTTACAGGTTTTTTACAGAGTGTTTACACAGCGTCGGATTTTCACAGGTGAGACGGGGGAAACCGCAGCGGCCATCTTGGATCAAAGGCTGCTGGTCGTTAGCAGGGGACCCAAGATGGCGGCCGTACCTTGACCAGACACATACACTGTGGATATGTGCAGCCAAAAAAACAAGAAAAGACACTGTACATCGACTCTTCATCCTAGTGAGTTAAATCTCTAAAATAGAAATAAATGTACATATCGATATTTCATCTAAATAAGTGCATGTCAAAGACGATAAAAATAAATCTGTAATGCTACAGCCTCACTTTCAACAGGTGTTCTTTCTGTTATTGTCAAACATCTACGTGTTTAATTGACATCGATAGGAGCTTATTTTCTGCTCATTTTGAATAACGCACTATTTTTTATCAACGTTTTTATTTTTTTAAATTATGGTCTGGCTGTAATGAAACTGGTGCACATAGAGTGGGATGCATCACTCACTGTTGATGCCTGATGCCATTTACACAACGGACTCACTCACAGACTCTCGTTTTGCATACATGAACAAGGAGGAGGTGGAGAGGGAGAGAGAAAGAGAGGAAGGTGTGCTCTCCCCCAACCCCACTTCTCCTCCTCTACCTCCTCCCCCCCTGCTCGTCCTCCTCCTGGGGTTTCTCCTCCGCCGGGACGCCTCAGTTCCACAGTTTGAGGAAACTGTCCCAGGATCCTGTGCAGACTCCCATCCCATCCGCAGGGACGCCGGTGCAGCTCACCCTGTTGTCATGGCCGGACAGAACACCTGGAGGAGGAGGAAGAGGAAGAGGAGGAGGAAGAACAGGGAGGAAAGGGGAGAGGATGATTTTCTTTTCTTTCCTCAGACAAACTCTAAACTCTTATGTCCACCTTCTGCTCCTTCTCCTCCGAGCAGCTACAGGAGGTCTGTTCGTGGTTCACTCACCGACTTTCTCTCCCTTCAGAGAATCCCAGATGTGACAGTTGAAGTCGTCGTAGCCGGCGAAGATGAGGCGGCCGGAGTTGGACAGAGCCACAGACGTGACGCCGGCGTTCAGGCTGGCGTCCTGGTAGTTCATCACCTCCTGGTCAGAGCGCAGGTCGTACATCTTGCAGGAAGTGTCGTCGGAGCCGGTGACAATGTTGTGTCCATTGGGGAAGAACTGAGGAGCGAGGGAGGAGGAGAAGAAAGGATCTGTTAGGTTATAACTGATCATCATGTGATACATGATCCTCTGCTGCTCCCACCAGAGACACGAAATACACTGGTTCCAGTTCCCATCGTCTCTCAGACTGATACACGTGATCTGCTTCAGACTCAGGACTCGTTCACACCTGGTTCAGAGCTTCGGACTCTTCAGTTCAGTCTGAACCTGAACATCAGGTGTGAAGGTTCCTCAGAGCAGAAGAGGAGTTCTGGGTCTGGATCAAACTGAACCAGGTTCTGTTCAAGAGGTAAGACACTTGGTTGGAGAGTTTGGACTTTTGGACCAATCACAGGAAGTAGAGACACAATTAAACAGTAGAAGAAGAAGAGGAAGAGGAAGAGGAAGAGGAAGAGGAAGAGGAAGAGGAAGAAGAGGAAGAAGAAGAAGACAACACCCCAGATGCCCTCCTTTAGGTGATCATGTGTTGCTAATTTGACGACACCTCTGTTGAAGCTGCTCTCTGATCAGAGGTTTTGATGCGTGTGTGTGTGTGTGTGTGTGTGTGTGTGTTGTTGGTGTGGACCCTCACCTGGATGGCGTTGATGTCACTGGTGTGTCCACTGAAGGTCTGCTTGCAGGTCCCTTCCCTCAGGTCCCACAGCTTGGCCAGGGAGTCGCAGGCTCCAGAGATGAAGGTGTTGGTGTCGGGGGAGAGGGCCAGCGACATGCAGTCTCCGATGTGATTGGTGAAGATGATCTTCTGCTTCCCGGTCTCCAGGTCCCACAGGCAGCTGAGNNNNCGGGGGGGGGGGGGGGGGGGGGGGGGGGGGGGGAGGCAGGAGACACTGGGTTTAGTTTTGAGTGAGTCCCTCCTGCATGGTGTGTGATGGTGTGTTGTTTTCATCCAGAGTTCTGGGTCAACACACATCTCAACAGACGCTGTCAACATGTGTGAGTAGATCGGACGAATGAAATAAATTCACAAAGGTTATGGATGAACGCTGAACTCACCAGGTGGTGTCACCGGAGGCCGTCAGGATCTCAGTGTCGCTCAGGAAGCGGCAGCAGGACAGGTAACCTGGAGGACGAGGAGGAGACAAGTGAGTGTTTAGTGAGTGTCCTCATCCGTCCGTCCCCCTGAGCGTCCTCCTCACCTGTGTGTGCGTCCAGCTCCCTGAGGGTCTTGGGGCTGGCGGCCTTGATGTTGACGACGGTGCACATGTTGTCCAGACCTCCGCTGGCCACCAGGTTCCCAGAGGGGGCGAAGGCCACGCTCATCACCCAGGCCGACTTCAGTGGGACGGCGATCAGCTGGGAGGGAAAACCAGTTCAGCCAGTTTAATAACTCTGAATGTGTCACAACGTTCAACACAAGAAAAAGACCACAACTTTTAAAGTGTTTAGTGATGTAAGTTTTATTCCTGACGGGTTGAAACATCACTGACAAACCAACTCACCTATGAAATCCAGACCAGTGGGATTGTTGGAGGATGAGAAGCTGGGGACAGTTCACTAGTCCAACCAGTTTCACCAACCAGTGTGGTCACCAGTAACTCAGTTAATCCATGAAGTTCAACATCAAGACGGATTGTTGCACCAGTGATGTTTAGAACTACAAAGAAATATCTTTTCTTTGAAAATTTTGAATCTATGATCTCAATCTGGCATTTAAAGAATTCAAACTTTGAACCACTACACTTCAGACTAAACTTGAAACATTTTTTAAATAAAGTTGGAATAAAACAAATCTTGAATTTGTTGTATCATGACATCATTAGGGGGTTTGTCATCACTGTTTGTTTATCACACTTTGTGAGGACCAGTCGTACTTTGTGTGATAAACAGATTTTATTGATACAGAGAAGTTTTCTATGAGACCGTGATGGTTCACCTTGTTGCCGGTGAAGGCGTCCCAGACCAGCAGCTTGCCATCCTGTGATGCACTGACCATTGACCTGCGACACACCAGGAAACAGTTTGAACGAGACCCGATCAAATATTCACACTTTGAAAAGTTAAACGTAGATTTAAGACAACAACAACAACAACAACAACGACAACAACACGGCACAGATTGTGAAACTCATCGAACATCAATTCGACTTAGCTTAAAAGTGAAGCTAACTCATTGAGCTTTACTTTCAGCTCCACAAGAGTAAAGCTAAAAGATCTAGTTCGCCCCCTGGTGGCTGGCTGCAGTACATGTCATAAACCCCGGCTCCTCCATGTTAGCAGATGGGACATGGACCAAACTAAATCAGTTTGGTTTTATTTTTTATTTGATGATATGAAGCGGAGCCCGGGCGTCGTGATTGACAGCTGAGACCGACTCGTGCACTGGATCACAGGTGGAACTGCATTGTCCATGTTAAATACACACAGCCATTGATCGTAAACAAGCGCTCGGGGGGGCGGACGGCGTCCTCACCTGGAGTCAGCTGACCAGTGCATGGAGTAGATCTTGGCCAGGTGACCCTTGAGCGTCTTCCTGAGCTTCAGCTGGACTCGGCCCACGTCGTCGAGGCCCCCTGCTGCCGAGCTCATGCTGCCATCGTTCACAGNNNCAGTGAGGAAGTTTAACTTTCTGTCTGTGTTTTATTATTCTATCTTTGTTTACGTGGCTCTAAGTTTCCTTGTTGCTAATTTGAGATCCATCTTAACGTTGCGTGACTTCCTGTTATTATTGTTCTGAGCATGAATGGGGCAGATGAGTGTGTAGTATTATTTTTCTTACTTTACTTTTATGAATCACTTTGTGTTACATTCTTTGTATGGAAAGTGATGTACAAACACATTGTGATTGATCGATTGATGGATTGTTCTCGGTGGAACATTCAACAGTTTAGCATTGAACTCCTGTTTCCTGTGACCGGGATGTCATGTTTCACCTGCAGGGGGCGCTCACCTCGATCTGTGCACGGAGGCCATCGCACTCCTTCTTCAGGGCATCTATTTCAGCTTTCTCAGCTGCCATGGCGTCGGTTGATGAGGGATGTTACTGACGGGAAACGAAGCTGCGACTGTCCAACGAGAGAAAAGATGGAAGAGGAGGAAACTGTTATTCTGGTGGACAGTCTCTGCACAGACAGGAGGTTGGACGGGTCACAGGGATGTTTGTTGTTCCAGTTTGTCTTTCAGACAACTTGAGTCCTTGTGTGTCCTTGTGTGTCCTCGTGTGTGACCCTGGCAGGACACGACTTCCCCCTGAGGTCGGCTCTGAACATCACTGACCCTGACACCTTGATCCTGATCACTGACATCGAGTCTCCGGTGAAGATTAGACACGTACCTGACGGCTGTAATCCGGCAAAGTTGTAACACTGTTAGCTCTCAGACTCGTGTGGTGTGAAGGTGTGAAGGTGTGAAGGTGTGAAGGGAGGAGATGAGAGATGAGGGGAGACGCTCTGCATGGACAGGAAGGGGAATGGATGGATGCAGGAAAGGAAAGGAGGAAGGGAAGAAGTTAGGAAAGAAGAAAGGAAGGAAGCTTAAGCTAATCAATATATTATGGTGTAAGTTTAAAGTATGAGCAGTGTAAGAGTCCCTGGACATTATCGGTATTTTCTCAATGCTGCTGAGGTTTTATACTCAATAATCAGAAAATCCAAACAATAAAATCTCCTCTTTTAGATTTCATGAACGGTCTCGTGTTCTTTCATCATCTTTGGTGTCGGACATTTTGATGTCAATCTGTACGAAGCGTGTTTTCTTTTTTAACGTTATTCTTGGTGAAACACAAGCTGTGTAAACTATTTAATGTTTTAAATTGTATAAGTTCTTATATAAGACCCTTTGGTTGTCCCACTACCTGATGGTTTGTTTCCCTGCGTGCTGTCGCTGAATGGGCCTAATGCTCCGTAAGAGGATGCTGACGTCGGACCAATTTAACACCAATTACCTGCCAGCACAACTCTGCTCATTGCCAAGGAACTTTGTTTAATGCTAATCGACGGTAATCAGGAGAGTTCACCGAGCGTCACGTGATGTTCAGACAAAACCAGGTTCCTCTATCAAAGAGGCACGATGCAGTAAATGAAGAAAAGAACAAGGAGCTTCAACCAGCTGTGGTTTAAAATCCTGTTGCAACATGAATACGAGATGCAACAAGTCAGGGAAACATACAAACCTTTGATTTGATATCGTTTTAAATTACTTAATGTTGGAGTTTGAGCTGCTGACACACTTGATGCCTGATGTTTAATTAGAAGGAAACTTTGAGAGGAAACTTGAGGATCCAGAGCACAGGTGAAGGTTTAGGATGTGGCCTATGTGCAGGTACCTGTGGCAGGGTCAAGGGTCAAGGGTGTAGGGTGCATGCTGCAGGGTGCAGGGTGGAGGATGGAGGATACAGGAGGGCCAGTGGTGGGGATGGAGGTTTGGGACGGGCTGTTACAGGCCTTTAAATCCCGGCAGGAGATCTCGAGGGAAGCTTTACCGCTCAAATCTCCTGTCATCCGATTACTGACTGCTCTTTACCTCGGGATCAGAGGGAGAGGGCGGGTGTGGACGGTCCAAACGTCAGGGAGCTCCTCCTCCACCGTCCCCTTCTCTCATGTGATGGGAAATGAAGATGAGGCCTCTACATCTCCATGAACATCTGACTGTGAAAAGGATTTTCCCAAAGCTGGAACATGTCTGGAAGTTTTCCTCGCTGGGAACTTTGCAGTTGCATCTTTGGAAACTATGGAGGCAATCTGGGCAGGAAGCTGGTGGAGGTTTGGCCTCATGTGAAAGATCAGGCTGCAGCTTACTGCTGCTACACCTGAAGCACCAATCCTCTTTAGCAGCTTCCCTACTATCCAAAGATCACCTTCAGGGGGTTAAAGGAATCATGACAGCCTCGGACAGGACCGATCAATCATTATACCGCATGAGAGAAACCGGTGTTTCAATATTGAGAGACTCAAGCAGAGTCTGTGTGCAAGATGCTAGCTGCCTTCTTGAAACAACTCAAGAGTGACGGAGGAAAATGTTTGTTTCTGCAAAATCACTGCAAATGCAATAAGTTGTTTGCAGGCAGAAGATTCCACATACGTTTCTCATGAATTGCCGTATTGCACATTGAAGTAAAAATCCTCCTGCTGGTTTTAAAATCTCACACAAGTAGAAAACTCACTTTCTTTCTTGGAACTCTCTCCGTTAACAATGACAAGACGCAGCTCAGTGTTTCTCCAAATGATCCCGAGTGCAGAGGAAGCTCTGGAAGAGAAGAACAAGAGAAAAAGGAGAAACTCACCTTTTCCTCTCACAACGTGGTTCCTCCTGTTCTTCTGAACCGGTTCCCAGACTCCTCCGGCTCCACGTTCCCCCTTCAAGGTTTTTTAGATCCCACAATCCCAGGGTGCACCACCTGCTCACTGGCTCCTCCGACGCTCTCGTAGCTTGTGCTTGTCAAAACTCTCTCTTTCTCTCTCCCTTCCTCCACAGCGAAGAGCAGATGAGGATTGGAGGGGATGAAGGAGATAAGGGATGAAGGGATAAAGCTCAAAGATGGAAATAGAGAGGCAAGGAGAGCGAGAGAGAGAGAGGGTGAGTGAGAGAGAGAGAGAGAGAGAGAGAGAGAGAGAGAGAGAGAGAGAGAGAGAGAGAGAGAGAGGGAAGAGAGAGGAGGCAGGTAAACCGATTGGAGAAAGAAAATCAGGTTATGAGGTCAAAAGACAAGAGCAGGTGAAGAATGAAGGAAGGAGGAGAAAGGGAACAGGTAGAGATGAAATGTGAGAGGATAAGACAGTGGACGTCTGAGGGACGGAAACAAACATGGGAATTAAATATGAAAGAACACAAATACTTATTGTTTTATTGAGGCTTATTGAGTTCAAGATGCAAATTAAAAGTTTAAATATAGATAAATGAGGCTTGATTGGTTTAAGAGGAATATGCAGTGATTGCATTTCCTTCTGTTTCTGCAGGTGAGGTGGCGTCTGATTGGTTGCATTGCAGCACATGTTTCTTTGTGTGGACGCAGCAGCCGGCTGGAGGTCTGAGGGTGACAGAGGTGAATTGGTTTGTCAGAGCTAATGAGCTGAGCCCAGTTAATCAGGGTCTAATGGGATATCCGGGGACGGCCAATCTCGTTAGAGAATTAGAGCAGTTCAGCCTAAACGTGCGTCACACCTGAAACACGCCGAGGCCCGAGATGGAAAGTGGATCAAGAATCAAGATGCACTGAGTTCTGCCTCCGAATGAAACGAGGAAGGACGCACGTGACAATCATCTCCAAAGAAGAAGAGATCCAGAGGTCGAGGTGAAAAATGAGTTCTTATTTGGAGATAATAGTTCCTCCAGATCTGGAGCGAGGAGGAGAAAGAGGAGGAGAAAGTGACACAGCACATGAGTGACGACAGGAGGAGGAGCAGGTATTGGTCTACGATGAGGGATCATCTCGTTGGGTCCGCCCCCCCCCCCCCTGACGTCCTCTAATCTGCCCTCTTCTTCTATGAAAGGTGGGGACCTCCACTTAGATAACAGTTGGACATTATGTCAATCAGAGGAGCATTGATCCACAGTCCTGTTTTCAATGATCAAGAAAGAGTTTAAATAATCTGAATCATAAAGATAAAACAAAGACTGAAGAAAGATGGACGCCATGTCAGCTCCCAAAGCTGACGCCAAAGCGTCCTGATCGCCCCCTGGTGGCTGGCAGCAGTATAGGTCATAGATCCCCCCCCTTAGCATGTGGGAGTAAATCCTTATAATTCAGTTTGGGATATAAAGGCTTCATTTTCAGCCTCTTGGTCAAAGCCCCGATCACATGGCCTCATTGGTTTATTCCCTCCTGTGTCAGATGACTCACCGGGGGAAGAAACTGAATCTCCATTGCTGGTAAAGAAGTTGGTTAGGAACCCTGCGTCGACCCGTGACACCGGTGTACAAGAGGAATAAGAGGGCAAAGGTCACCGGACCCCTCCTTCACCCAGAGTTCCGTCTCCATCCGTCTGTAGAGGACGTGATGACAGAGGACTCTCTGAGATAAAGAACGAGATCTGAACTGACGAGCTTCCCTCTGTCCAGATGCTCAGACAGCTGGCAGATGCTCGGCTGCTCAGGTGACGCTTCCTGGTTCCAGCTCTAAGCTCTGGCTCCGCCCCTCCTGCATCACAGCCTCCTGCTGAGATCATCGCTGGAGTTTGACTTTCACCTTAAGCCTCTCTTGTTTTAGCAGCAGGTTCTGGCTCAGGTCTCGTTGACATCAGCGCTTCAGAACCTGGTGAGACCTGTCGGCTTCATTTGTTGGTCAAACGCTCACAGGTTGAACGCCTGCACGGTCCGTTAGTGCCCTGGAGCAAGGCACATAACAACCTCCTGCTCAGGGTTGTTTCAGTCATACAAGAAGATCCAGTACACACTTTCTTTATGAATGATTTGCTGATTTGTAGGAGCTGGATTAATGGATCAATATGAACCTCAGAGAAAAGTCTGGAATGTCTCAATTGATCCGGTTTAAATTTCAGTTGATACAAGGCCTGCAGGGGGCGCTGCTCAGGTTGGGGTTCGATCCACGGTCCTCACGTCCTTCACGTTTTCTGCTCAGTCACGAGGGACAGCGGGTTGACCACACTGCCCTCTTGTTCCGATCACACGTATGTGAAGGTCCGTGTTGGTGTGCCGTTCAATTCCATTCCAGTAGGTGGCGGTAATGTGCAATAGGCCTTTTTATTAAATGCGATGCAATTCAAGAAGTGAAACTCTGTTCTGTTCTTCATCACTCAGCCTCTCTTCAAAACCAGCGTCCACGTTCTTCCTCTTCTTCTTCTCTTTTTAGCAACCGAACCGAGAGAGCGCCACCCACTGGACTGGAAATGTGTTGAATAAAACCACATGTACGTACGTCACAAGGACCGTGGAGGAGCTGCAGGAACTCGTCCTTCAACATGCACGACCTTAGAGGACGTTTGTCTCTGGTTACCTTAAGAAATATATAAATAAAAGAAACAACGCTGACTTTTCATTTCACACGGGATTCGAACAGCCGGCTCGGTCGCTCCTTTAACTAACATCCCCTGACGTCAGCCACTAGAGGTCGCCTTACAACAGTGTTACAGCTAAATCATATTTATTATTCTACCAGGAGGATTAATAAGTAAATAAGACATTCTGTGAGTCAAACTTCCCAGATCAATGATTTAAGTCTTTAGAATTAAACACAACACAAGTGAGTCTATGAATCTAAATATTGGTTGAACATGATTAAATATTCTAATGAAAACACACATGAAGGAGAGAGGAACAACTACAGCAGATGGTTTTTAATGACTCAGCGACTCCAGTCTTCTCTAGCTCTGGTTCCTCAGTGTTTGGACGTTATGACAGCGAGCGAGTAACGAGCCGGGAGTTTCTCCTTCCTCCTCCGGGTAAGTCGTGGCCTGTAATCCGGCCTAATGAAGTGTGACAGAAGAGGGCTAGCTGGCTTCCTGATAACTCCCTGTGGTAACGAGCTCAGGAGGGAAGCGGCAGAACAAACCTCCCCTCCCCTCTCTACCTTTGACTTGTTCGCTCAGTGGACGAGATGCTGTGGAACGAGGTCCAGCAGCTCAGAGAGGAACCGACCAGACGCCACTGGAACCATGAAGATGTTTCTGATTCTGTGATTTCTGTTTGATAAAAACCTTGATGAAGGTAGATTTGTTCAAAGGAGAAATACTCAGATTACAAATAAACTCACAGATAGATTGTGTCCAATTATAATCCTGCATCTTGTTTCATGTAGTTAATTAGAAGAGGAACTCTTTACACTCATTAACACATATTAATTTTTAATTTTCAAAAAACTAAATAATTCAGAGGATGAATTAATGTAAATGAATGTGTTAAGAGACTGAATATGCTTTTACTTTGAAAGGTCTAAAACTGCAGCAGCAGGAAATCTTGAATCTCTATTTTGACTGGAGGTTGTTTGTTAGAGCAGCGCCACCTGCTGGCCAACAACAACATTACAGACAACAGTCAACTGTCATGTTGAACAAGGTTGTGTTTTTCATCCATTAAATGATAAGAGGATAGTTTATCTTTCAGTATTGATTTACTTTTCAGTATTTCAGTATTTATTGAACGATTACATTCACAGTTAGTGGACATGTTTTTATAAAACTAGCAAATAAACATGGTAAAACAAATTGATTTGGACATTAAGCCTTGAACTTTTAAACACAAGCATGTTAGAAATACATCCAAACCATGTGACCACCAGGTGGAGACTAACCATTCAAATCTGAATGATATTCTTTCTTTCATTTACTTATATTGTAAACAAATAAGAGATTCTAAGGAAAGTGGTAATTATTCAAATTGATGATTTATTCATAAGAATGGGGTTAAAGCCCAAAGTGAAATGAAGAGAGTCAAGTTAAAAAGAAACAAGAATTCGGTTAGAATTATTTTCTTATAATAGGTTTATATATTCACACTTAATTAATTGTAAATTAATATTGATGGTGGTGATGATATTAGGCACAGGTCCTGCTTTATCCTTCGTACATATCAGAAGTGGAAAATTACGTCCTTTGTTTCACAAACTAGTAAAATAATTTGATTACTTTACAGACATTTAAGACTAAATACAGTTTTTTACTGCTTCACATTTCCTCTTTAGTCTCGTTCTCTGACACTAAGTTAAACAGCAGCCAGACTTTTAATGAGTCCATTGTTTCAGACAAGATCAACATCGGAATGTCTTCATATCAAAAGTTGAGGTTTTGAAAGAAATTTAAGAAAGTAAGATATCTGTAGCTGCAGGCGATGGTGAAACCCTCAAGAGCCAGAGACTGGTTCCCTCGGCGCCTCAGTGTGGAATGGCCGTGCTGACACCGGCGCCCATCTCCTTCTCACAGATGTACGGCAGGGGAAAGCTGCAGGGGGCGTCGTACCAGCTCCTCACCGCCACTCGCTGCAGCACCTCAGTTTTGATCATGTAGCCACAGTCCTCGTTGATGTGGTTGTTGGGTTCGCCGACTTCCCAAAAACTGGGGACGGACAGATAAATGTCGAATCATTGTGAAACAGCAGAGCAGAGTCAGGAAAAGAGGAAGAGAAGGAACGAGGGGCCACAAGAGGGACGACAAAAAATCGGTCATCAGAAGATATTTAAAAAATGAGGAAGAAAAATCTGATGGTTTCAGAAACATCAAGTAAACACAGAAGATAGAAAACAGAAGACAAACATCTGTGTTCCATATTTCAGCTCCTCTCTCTTTGCTTTTCATCAGGGGTCGGAGGTCAGAGGTCAGCTGCCTCCCTCCAGCTGTTCTCTCACATCTATAACTTATATCATCAAAACCTACACTGAAGGCTGCAGGTCTGTGACCAGTCAATGTTTAACAGGGTCCATCGGTCAGTCGTGTTTGTGTGTCTCAGAAAATCTGGAGCTAGAAAACCAGTTTGGGGCAAAAGTTCAGTCTTTTTTTAATTGGTCAATGATTCTAGTAAATTTATCTCAAATCTCTTTCAAAGCTCCTTCTGAAGTCTCTTCTTCCTTCTGGTCCTCTTTGCTCTTCAGGCCCTTTTGTTTATCACAGTCAAGTTGAATTAATTAATAATAAAACAACATTCTAGTTGTAATTTGAGTGGATTCACGTGAAAATGGAAAGAAGGGTTTAAAAGTGATGGACTCTCGGTTGAAATGATTCTTGTGTCATGGAACACGAGGGTGAAGAGTTCTGTAAACATGGGGATTTTTTTCAAATGAGCTAGAGATAGAGAACAAGATAACAATTAAATTGGGATGTTTCTGTGTCGAGGCCAGAACCTCAGACGATTCACCTCAAGATAAAACTCAGAAACAGAAATTCTGAGAAATCCACAAAGTTCTAAGTTCTTTGGACGAATGCAACAAGAAGCTCCAGCAGCACGTTGGAGAGAGGAGACTTTGAGAAGAGGGGAACATCCTCTGAACAACCAATGCCCCCAACTCACTGAGTCAATCACAAGCTGCTGAATCCATGAACCTACCCTCCGACCAGTGGAGATCCGTCCACCCATTTCCACTGATCCTCCGTCTGCTCGTCAGTGATCCCGAACCAGAAGGCGTTCCAGTGGCCTCTGGGAAGGAGATCCCACAGGAACGTCTGAGGAGGACAAAGCGTGTTCGACAGGTTCATCCCTGATTAGAGATAGATAGATAGATAGATAGATAGATAGATAGATAGATAGATAGATAGATAGATAGATAGATAGATAGATAGATAGATAGATAGATAGATAGATAGATTACTTTATTCATCCCCGAAGGGATATTAAGTCGTCATAGCAGCCAGTATATTTGATAAAATACAATAAAATACAATACAATATAATAAAATATAAAATATTGCGGTAGAAAGAATAAAAACAGAAACACAAGATAAATAGGTAGATAAGGTTCAGTGGCAGATGATGTTAATAGTACTGATGATATGATGGTAATGTTATTGATGGACAGTATATAAAAATAGTACAATATATATAGTATATAATATAATATAACATAATATATATTTATATATGATAATGATTATAAAAATAAAATAACAATATATATTATTAATGATA
>CM028872.1:20007275-20024074 GCA_016801935.1 Platichthys stellatus
GGGGTTGTTTATTGAAGTAAAACAAATAATCCGCAAAGTAAATACACAGCAAATGATTCTCGTTCCTTGATTCACACGATGTCCTCACATAATCAGAGACGTCAGAGGAACCTCCGTGGAGCCGAGGGGCCGAGACTTTCTTCAGCTCAAACATCCCAAGTTCCCTCCTTTTCAAAATGTTGAAGCTTTTCTCTGTTTGTGCTCAAATTAAACAGAATCTTCTCTGCTTGTGCAAATTATTAATTAGAAAAACGATCATCGCACTAATCAATCATAAAAGTGAGAATCACACATCTTTTCGCATCGCGATGATGGATCAGAGGAACTCTAACTGTGCTTTTGAATCTTGAAAACACAATTCCATGGCTTCCAGAACTCTGTATAAATAATTCGACATTAATTGTGTTAAGTGTGGAGTCTTTTGTAGACGAAGGAGAAGTTCGACTTGTATCTGAGACGTGTCAGAACAGATTCAGGGACGTGTGTGGACTGCACCTCAATGTTCTAACCGAGCACAAATTACTTTCACTAGTGTGGATGTGAGGCAGAAATCACAGGTTAAACACCCATTCAGGATTTCATATTATTATTATTATAATCAATAATAATATTATTAATAGTATTAGTAGTAGCAGTAGTAGTTGTTGTCTGTCAGCTGTCTGTGTGGATTTATGGACAAGTGTCCCCGGGGTGGACTGATAAAGGATTATTTGAACTAATTTATTCAAGCTTAAAGCATTTATAAAAAAGAGTTGCTGCTTTTCATCTCGTGTGATTGGTTGATCTTGAGTTGGGCTTCAGGAAACTGGGAATATTTTTTGGTTCAAAGAATAAAAGAAGGTAAAATATTTATAGATGTGCATAAATAAAGTTCTGTACTTCTCTCCACTGTTTGGTGAACATGAAAGAGAAGGAGACGTAGTGCAGCTGGAGTCGTGTTCCATGTTGTTATTGAGTCAAACCGGAGAGAAGAAGCGCAACATCTGGATCTGATCTTACCTTCCACATCTGTCCTGCGGTGCTGCTCGTCCTCGGCCTCGATCAGATGCGAGTACATTCCGTCAAGGGCCGCAGAGCCGGGAGGGGAGGTCATCATCTCACCTGAGATCCACAGAGGAGATCCAGAGGAGATCCAGAGGAGATTCAGAGGAGATCCAGACTCATTGACGAAACTAAACTTCAGCCTCTCTGTTTATACCCAGAACCAAAAGTTAAGTACTACAGAGTGACGCCATTGCACATCCAGGACTTTGTTTCAAAATAAAAGCCCTATTCATGATGAAGAACCGGTGATGTTTTCACATGTTTTTCTTATCTAAACTGTTTGAACTGTTGTTCTCTTTACCCTAGCAATTATAATAATAGATAGGAAAATAATGACAATAATAATAATAAAGATAACAATAATAACAATAAACATAAATATAATAATAACGTGGTACATTTGCTGGTACAACTCAAGGACCCACATGTTAACAGATGTGGTGAAGTAGCTGTGCTGCCGCTGTCCTCCTCAGGTGAGACATCTGCAGTGACTCTTATCAACCAGCAGATGTCCCCACTAACCAGTAGTTTGACCCTGAAACTCAGCCACGGTTTAAATATTGATTCCTACGTGAAGATCTTCAGGGTGAAACTTCTCAGTTTCTCCACCTGCATCTGAACTCAACCGTCAGTTACACCTGGTGGGACGAACACTTCATATCAATGACAAGATGAACAGTTTCACAACACAGAGGTTAGATAAATAAACATGTCCTCATATACATCATGTCCTCAGATAACACTTAAAACCCTGATTTTAAAATTTTTTTAACTAAATAATTCAGATGATGAATTAATGTAAATGAATGTGTTAGAGACTGAATATGGTTTTGCTTTGAAAGGTCTAAAACTGCAGCAGTAGGAAAACTGGAATCGCTCTTTTGACTGAAGGTTGTTGGTTCGAGCAGCGCCACCTGCTTGGCACCAACAACATTACAGACAACAGTCCACTATCATGTTGAACTAGGTTGTGTTTTTCATCCATTAAATGATTAGAGGATAGTTTATCTTTCAGTATTGATTTATTTTTCAGTATTTCAGTATTTCTAAGACGATTACACTTACAGTTAGTGGCCACGTTTTTATAAAACTAGCAAATAAACATGAGAAAACATTGATTTTGACATTAAGCCTTAAACCTTTAAGCATGTCAGAAATACATCAAAATATAATATACTTCAATATTGATGGTGGTGATGATTTTAGGCACAGGTCCTGCTTTTTCCTTCTAGGCACATATCAGAAGTGGAAAATTACGTCCTTTTGATTACCTTACTTTACTAGTTTAACTTCTTACTACCTGCTGACATTTTAGACTAAACTGCTTCACATGTCCTCTTTAGTCCCGTTCTCTGACACTAAGTTAAACAGCAGTCACACTTTTAACATGTCCATTGTTTCAGGCTAAATCAAAATCGGAATGTCGTCATATCAAAATAATGTGAATTAAAAGTTGAGGTTTTCAAAGAAAATTATGAAAGTAAGATATCTGTAGCTGCAGGCGATTGTGAAACCCTGATGAGCCAGCGACTGGTTCCCTCGGCGCCTCAGTGTGGAATGGCCGTGCTGACAACGGCGCCCATCTCCTTCTCACAGATGTACGGCAAGTCCATATAGCAGGGGGCGTCGTACCAGCTACTCACCGCCACTCGCTCCATCACCTCAGTTTTGATCATGTAGCCACAGTCCTCGTCGTTGTGGTTGTTGGGTTCGCCGACTTCCCAAAAACTGGAGTGAGGACAGGAGATTCAACAACTCAGTCAATTCATCCATAAACACCCAATGGTTCAATGGAAATATTGCTCTTTACCGTAGAATTATAGAATTTGGATATGAATTATAAAAGTTGCACAGTATTTGAATAAAGATAAAATATTCAAATAAATGTCAAATCATTGTGAAACAGCAGAGCAGAGTCAGGACGAAGAGGCAGAGCAGGAACGAGGGGCCACAAGAGGGACGACAAAAGATCGGTCATCAGAAAATATTTAAAAAATGAGGAAGAAACGGTTTCAGAAACATCAAGTAAACACAGAAGATAGAAAACAGAAGACAAACATCTGTGTCCCATATTTCAGCTACTCTCTCTTTGCTTTTCATCAGGGGTCAGAGGTCAGAGGTCAGCTGCCTCCCTCCAGCTGTTCTCTCACATCTGTAACTTATATCATCAAAACCTGCACTGAGGGCTGCTGGTCTGTGACCAGTCAATGTTTAACAGGGTCCATCGGTCAGTCGGGATTGTGTGTCTTAGAAAATCTGGAGCCAGGTAAAACAGTTTGGGGCAAAAGTTCAGTTTTTTTTTAAATGGTCACAGATTCTAGTAAATTTATCTCAAATCTCTTTCAAAGCTCCTTCTGAAGTCTCTTCTTCCTTCTGGTCCTCTTTGCTCTTTAGGCCCTTTTGTTTATCACAGTCAAGTTGAATTAATTAATAATAAAACAACATTCTAGTTGTAATTTGAGTCGATTCACGTGAAAATGGAAAGAAGGGTTTAAAAGTGATGGACTCTCGGTCAAAATGGTTCTTGTGTCATGGAACACGAGGGTGAAGAGTTCTGTAAACAAGGGGATTTTTTAAACGAGCTAGAGATAGAGAACAAGATAACAATTAAAATGGGATGTTTCTGTGTCGAGGCCAGAACCTCAGACGATTCACGTCAAGATAAAACTCAGAAACAGAAATTCAGAGAAATCCACAAAGTTCTAAGTCATTGGACGAATGCAACAAGAAGCTCCAGCAGCACGTTGGAGAGAGGAGACTTTGAGAAACAACCAATGCCCCCAACTCACTGAGTCAATCACAAGCTGCTGAATCCATGAACCTACCCTCCGACCAGTGGAGATCCGTCCACCCATTTCCACTGATCCTCCGTCTGCTCGTCAGTGATCCCGAACCAGAAGGCGTTCCAGTGGCCTCTGGGAAGGAGATCCCACAGGAACGTCTGAGGAGGAAGAAGCGTGTTTGACAGGTTCATCCCTGATTAACAGTTGATGTTATGTTCATGTTCTACCAGCAGCTGAGGTGTTGGGACGAACCTGCTCCTCGGCCGAGAGGATGATGGCCAGGTGAGCGCCTTGGTTCTCGCAGTACGACCGACTCTCATGCCAGGTCCACGACAGTCTGGAGATGAGGTAACAGCTGCTGTTGAAGAGATGCCACTCCACGGGGCAGACGATGGCGGCCTCGGTCGGTTTGATCACCTCAGGAGCTGCAGAAGGACACAGACACACTTTGATTCATTTGATCTTCTTGTCCCACAGTTTCATGACATCTCCAGGCAACGACCAACCAACCAGTACCATGAACCTGAAACAATTGACTTATATAGTCATTAGTCATTAATTCATTAAAATAGAAAAACGTATCAGTAAAAATCATTCGATCAAAGTCAAATACACGTCCATTTAAAAGGTTTGTACCCTCAGTGGCCATCAAGGTGGCCAGTTGGACCAGCAGCTCATCAATCCGCACCTGCAGCTGCTTCTTCTCCTGCAGCAGAGCGCTGATGGTGGCGGTCAGAGCCGTCACGTTTAGATCCTGTGTCTGCTTCTGTGGCTCTGGGGCGACTTCACCGGCTCCCTGAGGTTTGCTTTTATCTGTGGAACCACGGACCAGTAAGAAGAGAGTGAATTCATCTGCAGCCAAAATATGACGTTTATAATCTTTCAGAAACACTTGAGGAACACGTCAGGAACACGTCAGGAACACGTGAGGTAGGCACGTGCACAGACATTTTTGGGGGCAGGTGCTCAAACCCCCAAAAAATGGCACCCATCGCCAAAATTATTCATGAAATTAAAAATAATAATGATAAATAAAAAACACAGAAGAATATTTTAAACTTATATATTTATTTTTGTTATAAAAAAAATTACTAAAATCATCAAATTGAATAAATAAATGAATAACAGACAAAACAGACAAAACAAGGCAATATCGAATTAGTTAGTGATGTGATGGGCTCCTCTGGACCAGGTAGGGTTAGCATTAGTACGTTGGAGCAAAAATTCAGATATCACAACACATTTGGGGGGAATTGATATCAGAGAGAGTAATTTTTTTTCTTAAATATTGATGAATGAAGACAAAATTTGTCCCCAGCAGAAGGGGCACTTTTCTCATCCAGGGCAAAAGGGCAGGTGCTTGAGCAACAGTAGGAGTCTATCTGTGCACGTGCCTGACGCGAGGAACATGTCATGAACATGTCAGGAAAATGTCAGGAACACATCAGAGGAGCAGCAACGGTCACCTGACATCTACTCACCCTGTGCAGCCACGGCTATTGGGAAGAACAGCATGATGGTGCAGAGCGTGGCCAGGCAGATGGTGGCGAGGCAGTAGGGCCTGAGGCCGCTCACCCGGAGGGGAAGTCTGACCTGGGAGACTGGGAGGAGGTGTGTGTGTTGGGGCGGGGGGTTGTTTATTAAAGTAAAACAAATAATCCACAAAGTAAATATACAGCAAATGAGTCTCGTTCGTTGATTCCAGAGGGGCCGATACTTTCTTCAGCTCAACATTCCCAAGTTTCCTCCTTTTCAAAACTTTGATGCCTTTCTCTGTTTGTGCTCAAAGTAAACAGAATCTTCTCTGCTTGTGAAGCAGAAATCACAGGTTATACACATATTCAGGATTTAATATTATTATTATTATTATTATTATTATTGTTATTAATAGTAGTAGTAGTAGCAGTAGTAGTTGTTGTCTGTCAGCTGTCTGTGTGGATTTATGGACAAGTGTCCCCGGGATGGACAGAAAAAGGATTATTTGACGTTATTTATTCGATGAAGCACAACATC
Source organism: Platichthys stellatus (assembly GCA_016801935.1). Taxonomy (NCBI): domain Eukaryota; kingdom Metazoa; phylum Chordata; class Actinopteri; order Pleuronectiformes; family Pleuronectidae; genus Platichthys; species Platichthys stellatus. The sequence goes on from CM028872.1 coordinate 20,013,116, forward strand.
TGGATCTGATCTTACCTTCCACATCTGTCCTGCGGTGCTGCTCGTCCTCGGCCTCGATCAGATGCGAGTACATCCCGTCAAGGGCCGCAGATCCGGGAGGGGAGGTCATCATCTCACCTGAGATCCACAGAGGAGATCCAGAGGAGATCCAGAGGAGATTCAGAGGAGATCCAGACTCATTGACGAAACTATACTTCAGCCTCTCTGTTTATACCCAGAACCAAAAGTTAAGTACCACAGAGTGACGCCATCGCACATCCAGGACTTTGTTTCAAAATAAAAGTCTTAATCATGATGAAGAACGATTGGAAACATCTACAGGTTCAGTGTGAAAGAAACTGAAGATAAAATAATCCCGGTGATGTTTTCGAAATGTTTTTCTGATCTAAACTGTTTGAACTGTTGTTCTCTTTACCGTAGAATGGTAATTATAATAATAGATGTAGTAGCTGCTGTCCTCCTCAGGTGAGACATCTGCAGTGACTCTTGTCAACCAGCAGTTGTCCCCACTAACCAGTAGTTTGACCCTGAAACTAAGCCACGGTTTAAATATTGATTCCTACGTGAAGATCTTCAGGGTGAAACTTCTCAGTTTCTCCACCTGCATCTGAACTCAACCGTCAGTTACACCTGGTGGGACGAACACTTCATATCACTGACAAGATGAACAGTTTCACACCACAGAGGTTAGATAAATAAACATGTCCTCATATACATCATGTCCTCAGATAACACTTAAAACCCTGATTTTAACTTTTTTTTAAACTAAATAATTCACATGATGAATAAATGCAAATGAATGTGTTAGAGACTGAATATGGTTTTACTTTGAAAGGTCTAAAACTGCAGCAGTAGGAAAACTGGAATGCTATTTTGACTGAAGGTTGTTTGTTCGAGCAGCGTTACCTGCTGGGCAACAACAACATTACATACAACAGTCCACTATCATGTTGAACAAGGTTGTGTTTTTAATCCATTAAATGATTAGAGGATAGTTTATCTTTCAGTATTGATTTATTTTTCAGTATTTCAGTATTTATTGAACGATTACATTTACAGTTAGTGGACATGTTTTTATAAAACTAGCAAAAAAACATGAGAAAACAAATTGATTTTGACATTAAGCCTTAAACCTTTAAACACAAGCATGTTAGAAATACATCAAAACATAGCATACTTAATATTCAGACTTTATTAATTGTAAATTAATATTGATGGTGATTTTTAGCCACAGTTCTTACCCTTTCCTTCTACGTACATATCAGAAGTGTAAAATTACGTCTTTTGTTTCACAAACTAGTAAAAAATCATTTGATTACTTTTCTTTACTAGTTTAAACAGCAGCCAGACTTTTAATGAGTCCATTGTTTCAGGCTAAATATCAACATCGGATTGTCTTCATATCAAACTAACGTGAATTAAAAGTGGAGGTTTTGAAAGAAAATTAAGAAAGTAAGATATCTGTAGCTGCAGGCGATCGGAAACCCTGATTGGTTCCCTCGGCGCCTCAGTGTGGAATGGCCGTGCTGACACCGGCGCCCATCTCCTTCTCACAGATGAACTCCAAGGCCATGTGGCAGGGGGCGTCGTACCAGCTCCTCACCGCCACTCGCTCCAACACCTCAGTTTTGATCATGTAGCCGCAGTCCTCGTCGATGTGGTTGTTGGGTTCACCGACTTCCCAGAAACTGGAGTGAGGACAGAAGATTCAACGACTCAGTCAATTTATCCATAAACACCCAGTGATTCAATGGAAATCTTACTCTCTACCGTGGAATTATATAATTGTAATATAGAATTATAAACGTTGCACAGTATTGAATAAAGATAAAATATTAAAGTAAATGTCAAATCTTTGTGAAACAGCAGAGCAGAATCAGGAAAAGAGGAACCAGGGGCCACAAGAGGGACGACAAAAGATCGGTCATCAGAAAATATTTAAATGAGGAAGACAAATCTGATGGTTTCAGAAACATCAAGTAAACACAGAAGATGGAAAACAGAAGACAAACATCTGTGTCCCATATTTCAGCTCCTCTCTCTTTGCTTTTCATCAGGGGTCACAGGTCAGGGGTCAGAGGTCAGCTGCCTCCCTCCAGCTCTTCTCTCACATCTGTTACTTATATCATCAAAACCTACACTGAAGGCTGCAGGTCTGTGACCAGTCAATGTTTAACAGGGTCCATCGGGCCGTCGGGATTGTGTGTCTCAGAAAATCTGGAGCTAGAAAAAACAGTTTGGGGCAAAAGCTCAGTCTTTTTTTAAATGGTCAAAGCTTCTGGTAAATTTGTCTCAAATCTCTTTCAAAGCTCCTTCTGAAGTATCTTCTTCCTTCTGGTCCTCTTTGCTCTTCAAGCCTTTTTGAAAACAACATTCTAATTGTAATTTGAGTGGATTCACGTGAAAATGGAAAGAAGGTTTTAAAAGTCACGTACTCTCGGTTGGATTTTTTAAACGAGCTAGAGATAGAGAACGAGATAAACATTTTTTGGGATGTTTCTGTGTCGAGGCCAGAACCTCAGACGATTCACCTCAAGATAAAACTCAGAAACAGAAATTCAGAGAAATCCACAAAGTTTTAAGTCATTGGACGAATGCAACAAGAAGCTCCAGCAGCATGTTGGAGAGAGGAGACTTTGAGAAGAGGGGAACATCCTCTGAACAACCAATGCCCCCAACTCACTGAGTCCATCACAAGCTGCTGAATTCATGAACCTACCCTCCGACCAGTGGAGATCCGTCTACCCATTTCCACTGATCTTCCGTCTGCTCGTCAGTGATCCCGAACCAGAAGGCGTTCCAGTGGCCTCTGGGAAGGAGATCCCACAGGAACGTCTGAGGAGGAAGAAGCGTGTTTGACAGGTTCATCCCTGATTAACAGTTGATGTTATGTTCATGTTCTACCAGCAGCTGAGGTGTTGGGACGAACCTGCTCCTCGGCCGAGTGGATGATGGCCAGGTGAGCGCCTTGGTTCTCGCAGTACGACTGACTCTCATGCCAGTTCCCCGACAGTCTGGAGATGAGGTAACAGCTGCTGTTGAAGAGATGCCACTCCACGGGGCAGACGATGGCGGCCTCGGTCGGTTTGATCACCTCAGGAGCTGCAGAAGGACACAGACACACTTTGATTCATTTGATCTTCTTGTCCCACAGTTTCATGACATCTCCAGGCAACGACCAACCAACCAGTACCATGAACCTGAAACAATTGACTTATATAGTCATTAGTCATTAATTCAGTAAGATAGAAAAACGTATCAGTAAGAATCATTCGATCAAAGTCAAATACACGTCCATTTAAAAAGGTTTGTACCCTCAGTGGCCATCAAGGTGGCCAGTTGGACCAGCAGCTCATCAATCCGCAGCTGCAGCTGCTTCTTCTCCTGCAGCAGAGCGCTGATGGTGGCGGTCAGAGCCGTCACGTTTAGATCCTGTGTCTTCTTCTGTGGCTCTGGGGCGACTTCACCGGCTCCCTGAGGTTTGCTTTTATCTGTGGAACCACGGACCAGTAAGAAGAGAGTGAATTCATCTGCAGCCCAAATATGACGTTTATAATCTTTCAGAAACACTTGAGGAACACGTCAGGAACACGTCAGGAACACGTGAGGTAGGCACGTGCACAGACATTTTTGGGGGCAGGTGCTCAAACCCCCAAAAAAGGGCACCCTTCGCCAAAATTATTCATGAAATTAAAAATAATAATAATAAATAAATAAATAAAAAACACAGAAGAATATTTTAAACTTATATATTTATTTTTGTTATAAAGATTTTTACTAAAATCATCAAATTGAATAAATAAATGAATAACAGACAAAACAGACAAAACAAGGCCATATCGAATTAGTTAGTGATGTGATGGGCTCCTCTGGACCAGGTAGGGTTAGCATTAGTACGTTGGAGCGAAAATTCAGATATCACAACACATTTGGGGGGAATTGATATCAGAGAGAGTAATTTTTTTTCTTAAATATTGATGAATGAAGACAAAATTTGTCCCCAGCAGAAGGGGCACTTTTCTCATCCAGGGCAAAAGGGCAGGTGCTTGTGCAACACTAGGAGTCGATCTGTGCACGTGCCTGACGTGAGGAACACGCGAGGAACATGTCAGGAACATGTTAGGAACACGTCAGGAACACATCAGAGGAGCAGCAATGGTCACCTGACGTCTACTCACCCTGTGCAGCCACGGCTATTGGGAAGAACAGCATGATGGTGCAGAGCATGGCCAGGCAGATGGTGGCGAGGCGGTAGGGCCTGGGGCCGCTCACCCGGGGGGGAAGTCTGACCTGGGAGACTGGGAGGAGGGGGGGGGGGGGTTGTTTATTAAATTAAAACAAATAATCCACAAAGTAAATATACAGCAAATGAGTCTCGTTCATTGATTCCCGGGGGGCCGAGACTTTCCTCAGCTCAAACATCCCAAGTTTCCTCCTTCTCAAAACTGTGACGCCTTTCTCTGTTTGTGCTCAAAGTAAACAGAATCTTCTCTGCTTGTGAGGCAGAAATCACAGGTTATACACATATTCTGGATTTAATATTATTATTATTAGTAGTAGTAGTAGTAGTAGCAGTAGCAGTAGTAGTTGTTGTTGTCTGTCAGCTGTCTGTTTGGATTTATGGACAATTGTCCCCGGGACTGACTGATAAAGGATTATTTGACCTAATTTATTCGAGCTTAAGCATTTATAAAAAAGAGTTGCTGCTTGTCATCGGTTGATCTTGAGTTTGGCTTCAGGAAACTGGGAATATTCTTTGGTTCAAAGAATAAAAGAAGGTAAAATATTTATAGATGTGAAAAAAAGTTCTGTACTTCTCTCCACTGTTTTTTGAACATGAAAGAGAAGGAGACATGATGCATCTGGAGTTGTGTCCCAGGTTGATATTGAGTCAAACCGGAGAGAAGAAGCGCAACATCTGGATCTGATTCTTACCTTCCACATCTGTCCTGCGGTGCTGCTCGTCCTCGGCCTCGATCAGATGCGAGTTCATCCTGTCAAGGGCCGCAGAGCCGGGGGGGGAGGTCGTCATCTCGCCTGAGATCCACCGGGGAGATCCAGAGGAGATCCAGAGCTAGTGAAGAAACTAAACTTCAGCCTCTCTGTTTATACCCCGAACCAAAAATCAAGAGCCACAGAGTGATGCCGTCCCACATCCGGGTCTTTGTTTCAAAATAAAAGCCCTGATCATGATGAAGTATGGTTGGAAACATCTTCAGGTTCAGTGTGAAAGAAACTGAAGATAAAAGAAACCTGGAGATGTTTTCACATTTTTTCTCATCTAAACTGTTGTTCTCTTTACCCTAGAATGGTAATTATAATAATAGATAGGAAAATAATAATAATAACAATAAATATAATAATATAAATGACAGTAAAAGTAATAATAACAATAATAATAATAATAACAATAACCTGGTACTTTTTATGGTACAACTAATGGACCCACATGTTAACAGATGTGGTGACGTAGCTGTGCTGCCGCTGTCCTCCTCTGGTGAGACACCTGCAGTGACACTTGTCAACCAGCAGGTGTCCCCACTAACCAGTAGTTTGAACCTGAAACTAAGCCACGGTTTAAATATTGATTCCTACGTGAAGATCTTCAGAATGAAACTTCTCGGTTTCTCCACCTGCATCTGAACTCAATCGTCAGATACACCTGGTGGGACGAACACTTCATATCACTGACGAGATGAACAGTTTCAGACCACAGAGGTTAGATAAATACATGTCCACAGGTAACTCCTCATATACATCATGTCCTCAGATAACTCCTCATATACCATAAAGTCCTCATATACAGCATGTCCTCAGATAACTCATCATGTCCTAACTCCTCATATACATCATGTCCTCAGATAACTCCTCATTTACAATAAAGTCCTCATATACATCATGTCCTCAGATAACTCATCATGTCCTCACTCCTCATATACATCATGTCCTCAGATAACTCCGTATACACCATAAAGTCCTCATATACCATCATGTCCTCAGATAACTGATATGATGGTATATGAAGAGTTATCTGTTTACTTATATGTATATCATAAACGTCCATATTTTTGGGATGTTTCTCTTGTGCTAATTTAAATGAAAACTACATAAGTATTTAACTTATCCGAGGCAGCTTGTACCAGTAAAGATTTTCTCACTTTTCAAACTTTTTATCTTCAGCACTGAAACCCGTCTGTTGCCACGGTTCAGAGCTCAAAGAGGGAAGTGAAACACAGACGAGCGGTTTCATCCCAACTCTCAGCTTTAGTTTGACTTGTTCTCTGCCCCCCCCTCCATGTGTGTGTGTGTGTGTGTGTGTGTGTGTGTGTATGTGTGTGTGTCTTCAGTGAAGTGTGAAGCGTCCAGCTGCAGCAGTCACTTCAGTTTCTGTTCACAAGGTTTTTGTACGGTGGTTTTTCACTGTGTGAAATAATCCCACTTGCTGGAATCAAACTCCCCGATGCAGTGGTAAACTGCAGCATCTTCAGCCTGGACTCCACTGATGGTCAGAGTGAAGGAGGTGCCACTGCCACTGCCTGAAAAACGACCTGGAATCCCTGAAGCTCGAGTGGAAGTCGTGTGAATCATCAGTTTGGGAGCTTCTCCATCTCTCTGCTGGTACCAGACCAGACGGTTTGAATTATAAACAGTCTCACTGGTTCTACAGGAGATGGTGACGGAGCCTCCCACAGCGGAGCTCACTGCTCCAGGCTGGGTCACTGTAACTTGTCCCCTGGACTCTGAGGACACAGAGACAGAAACAAGCAGCAGCTCAGTGGGTTCGTCAGCTTCATGTCAGAGGCAGCGAGTCGACAGAGGAGTTAGAAGGTCTGGACTTTACCTGTGAAGCAGCAGCAGAGCAGAGTCCAGACGAGGACGGAGGTGAAGCTCATGTTTCTGAAGAGCAGGAGGTCTGTGGTCATGAGGGAGAACCGTCTGTCCTCCTATCCTCAGCTCCCGGGACTATAAACTGTCCCAGAGCAGTGGAGCGTGGAACTGGGGATGCAAAGTGACTCTATGGAAATGCTCTGATGATGCTGTTCATCAATAAATCTTATAATAACTATTTATCAAAGGGCTGATCAGGAGGAGTTAACCTTCTCATCATGTAGTTTTGATTTGATGTTTCAGGACGACTTCTCCTATTTGAATGTAGTTTTACAACAGCTTGGTTTTCTTGAAAATCTTTGTAGAAAGATTAAAACATTTAATTTTTTAGTTATTCTTCTTATTTATTTATTCTTCTTATTCTAAGAGAGATTTCACAAACAGGAGTTCTGGTGCGTTTGATTGTTTCAGAGTCAGAGAGTTGTGTCCTCAGAGGTTTTTGTACGACGGCTCAGTGAGTGTGTGTCACTGTGGTACACGTGTGGTGGAGGAACCAGACTGGACGTTGGAAGTAAGTCAAATATTTAAGATTTTATTTCACCTCTCTTTTCATTTCCTTCATATTCATCATGCGCAGGAGGACAATCTGTGTTTCCACGTCGATTAAAGCTTTTTTCAAATATTTTAAACAAAGTTGGCTTCAGCAACAGAAACTGTGAAAAGTCCCTGAAATGAATCACAAACATTAAGATCACAGGATGAATCATTTCCCCCGGATTCGACTTTAAAGTTACATTTTGAGGTTTTGTCGCTTTAGTTGTGTCAAACCGAGTCAGAGAGTCGAGTCTCAGCAGTCGGAGGTTTGTGTGCGACGGTTCAGTGAGTGTGTGTCAGAAAAGATATCAAGTCAGTTTAACATGTTTTTAAGGATTCATTTATAATTTTAAAGATAAAGTATTTCAAGATGAACTAAGTTTCCTTTTATTCAGATGCTTGTTTCGAATATAGGACAAGAATGTGAATAACAAAACTTAGTGAAGATAAAGATTTTAAACTTTCTGTCATAATATTGAAATATGTGTTGTTTTCATTGAAGTTTGAAATAATTTCTTCAAAGGAAAGGAATGAATCCCACACGTTTGTTGGCTGTCAGATAATCTGATGAGTTTGTACAGGTTGTGTATATTTAAGTTTATTGTGCAGAATCGGTTTGTGGGTGTGTGTGAGTTGTGTGGTGATTCTGTGCTGATGTGCATGAGAGGCTTGATAAAGGGAAGTGAAACAGTGACTGGAGTTTGAGTGACAGCTGCCTGTTCTCTAAGTTGATGGCTGTGCTCTACAGGTGACGTCCGCCCCAGCCTGACGGTGCTGCCCCCCTCCAGCGAGGAGCTGCAGCAGGGGACGGCCTCGCTCATGTGCCTGGCCAACAAGGGCTTCCCCTCCGACTGGACTCTGTCCTGGAAGGTGGACGGCAGCAGCGGCGGTGGGGGGGGCTGGGAGGAGAGCAGCGGCCCCGGGGTGCTGGAGAGCGACGGGCGCTACAGCTGGAGCAGCACCCTGAGGCTCCCTGCTGAGCAGTGGAGCAAGGCGGGCTCTGTGACCTGCGAGGCCTCCCAGGGCTCCCAGACCCCGCTGTCAGAGACCCTGAGGAGAGACCAGTGTGCCCAGTCCTGACCTGGGACTCTGCTACTGGTCTCAGTCTCTTCTTGCTTTGAATGTTCTGGTTCTTTGACCTGTTTCAGATAATAAAGATCTTTGTGTTTGAATCAAAATTGTTTCCTTTGATTTGTCAGTAAACCAGACGAGTTGGTTTAGTAATTAATAAACCAGGTGAGCACGAAGTGAAGGTCATTTTAATGAGCTTTAGACAAATCTTCATGAGTTTAAAGTTCTTAGTAAAATAAAGTGAAATATCATCGACATGAATCGAGCAAAACCCCAAAATGTTCAGGATTAGAAACAAAAGACATGATATAAAGTTTGAATCTGTTTTCATGTCTGTGAAGTGTTTTATATTAAAAATGTTTTAATATTAACATTATATCTGAGTTGTTAATAAAAAAATCTACAAGCTTTCTGAAGGAATCAAACAGTGACAGTGGGTTTGATTTGTTTCTGCTGCTCCAACACAAACACACTCTGAGCAATTCAAGCATCATTCAACTTTTTTTTATTGTTTGTGTTTTAACATGTTCACACAGAACTTCTTTAACACGTTACACATACACATGTTTATGACTAAATAAGCAACGAGCAAAGCTGAAAGTAACATCTGGCGTTTGTTGAGAGTTAAACTGTCATAACTCAGAAAGTCCAGACACGAAGCTCCTCCCACATCTGAAAATACATCGTGCAGCGGGAACTATCAATGAACCACGATGAAAACTGATCGGCTGCATTTCTGACGGTTGATTAATAATTGAAATAATTTTTCAAGCAGATTGTGAACAGATTTACAGCTTTTCTCAGTTTGATGTCTTCACTTTCCACCTGGAGACGTTTGTGTCATCGTGTTAATGAGTGAAAACAACTTGAGCTTGAGTTTGATTTGATTTGTTGTTCGATCAGATGAAGGCATTGCTGTGGGAACTCTCTCTCTCTCTCTCTCTCTCTCTCTCTCTCTCTCTCTCTCTCTCTCTCTCTCTCTCTCTCTCTCTCTATCTCTTCGCTCCAATCTCCCCCCCTTGTTCCCCCGTTGTCTCCCGTTCCTCGTCCTTGATGACGTTTCTGAAGAGGGTGAGTAGCGGCCTCTGGAGGCGCTCGTCCCAGCTCTTCATGAAGCCCCCGTAGCGCTTGCTGGCCGGCGGGCCGCTCCAGCGGAAGTGCTTCATCTTGTAGGTGCTGTCTTTTTTCTCGTGGACATCATGGAGCTTCTCCTGCTCCCCCGCTGCCAGCGTCTCCTGGTCGTCTCCTGCTGCCGGGAGCTCCCGCCTCAGCATCTCCTCGGGGAACACCTCGGCCGACTCCTCCTCCACGCCATCGGAGGTGTAGACCTTGACCGGGCGACGCTTCCGTCCGACGGGCTTCCCCCAGCGGAAGTGCTCCATGGAGTAGGAGCGCTTGGCCGGAGGGGTGGAGGAGGAGGCCCCGGGGGGGAGGTCAGGCCGACAGAGCTGGATGCACTCCTGCAGGAGGAGAGATCAAGAAATCAAGAACCCCGACTCTGAAACTAAAAAGTTTATTGTTATTATTATGATTATTTTACTCTTTTTTTTAATGAGTTCAAATTTTTATTGTCAAATTGTGCACGATGATAACAAAGGTTGAATGTCTTGTGATGTCATGTCTTAGATTGTACAAAGAAGGACGGCTCCTGACAGTCAAGCCACAGCATCTCCATCGCCCCCTGGTGGCTGGCTGCAGGATAGTCACGCATCAAACTACACGTTGAATAAATGTTTCTCAAAGATGGTTTCTGTCGTATCAGGTAGATCTCATCACACTGAGCGTTTGGAGAATGTCAGTCAGTGTGTGTGCGTGTGTATGTGTGAGTGTGTGTGAGTGTGTGTGTGTGTGTGTGTGTTTGTGTGTGTGTCTGTCTGCGTGTGTGTCACCATCATGCTGCTCTCATCGTTGACATCCTGGCAGCTCGGATGCTCCCAGCATTGGTTGTCGTCTCCGCTGACCACACCCACCACAGCCACGGCCACCAATAGCCACACAGGACGCATTATCCTGCTGGCCAATCAGAGACAGCAACACCCGGTCATCATCGAATCACATTTGATCAACTCAAACTGTATTTACCAATAAAACTGACATTTTAACTGTCAACAGTATTAAGACTGAAAAGCTACCAATTATAATAACAGAGCAAAGATTAATGTATTTTAACAACAATAACATTTATTAGATAATCTAAACATTTGCAGTTCAATAAAAGAGATTAATTTCCAACATACGACTCAAAAAGAAAACAAATACATGATTAGAATATACATATAAAGAATTTTATATGTATATATATTATGCATTAAAGTCTTTCAAAATAAGAATGGATATAAAAAAATGTTAAATCATTAGAGTTCACTTAAAAGCTATGAATAATCTTTCAGAATTATAGAATATTGAAGAATGCATTCTGACATTATCATATATGTTGAGTTAATGTTTCGTACACACAAATATTTT
>CM028872.1:20024388-20046067 GCA_016801935.1 Platichthys stellatus
AAAGTTTATCTCCTTTCATTTATTTAATTGCTGTTTTTTTTGCAGAATGCTTTATTACCTTGTATGAAGATTAATTAAAACATTTGATATTTCAGTTTCTATGAAGTAAAAATGTAAGATCCTGTACAATACTTATGATAAAATCAACATTTTATATCAATTAAAATTTCTGAAATAATAAATGATATGAACAGATGAAGATGAAGATGAAGATGCTCACCACACTGACCTGTCTCTCTCGCCCTTCTGGTTTCTTGTCGTTCGGCCGCTGGACAAAGACTTTAGTTGTTTCCCTGCAACTGAGCGTCCACTTTTATATCCTGTCAGCCAAGGACACACACACACACAATCACACACAATCACACACACACACACACACACACACACACACACACACACACACACACACACACACACACACACACACACACACACACACACACACACACACACAGACACACAGACACACACACAGACAATTACGTCATAGCTGAAATCTCCCCATCATTCTCTCATTCATGCTGGTAAACACATGAAATATAAAACCCCTTTTCTCTGCTCCACACACACACACACACACACACACACACACACACACACACACACACACAAACACACAAATTAAAACCTCGTAAACTTTCCAGGGAAACAGGTCCAGTACTGAACAGATGAGAGAGGGGGCTCTACAGGGCGGCCGTGCAGACTCCTCTCTAGCGCCATCATGAGGTTGATATTTGTGATTTTTTGTATTTTGGTGTTAGACTAGATCCAAACAATTGTGTGTTGCTAAAATTAAACGAGAACTTCTCTTGAATCTCAACGTTTATGTGGTAAAAACCTCCTCTTGATGAAGCTTCACACAGACACACACACACACACACACACACACACAGACACACACTAATCAGACGATTGCCGAGCAGTTCTGATGAAGCATCCTTCAATGTGAAATGTCCGCTGACGTCTCTGGCAGATTAGCACAGCAGCGCCATGTCGTCACAGAGGGGAAGAGGGGATCAAACCTGCGGCTCGGAGTCTACAGTTACACACACGCCTTTGTCCGAGGCCTCAGGGTGACGAATTGTGAGTCTCACCGGATCCCGGTGGAAAGAGGGTGAAGAGGACGACTCCATTCGTAAAGCTCGTGTTCAACCGGACGTTTTCCTGATGAAGATGTTTTCTGTCTCCAGCTGTTTTTATAAACATGTGTTCTGTCTTCTTTCTGAGAGTTCATGGAATCTGTCTGCGTATCTTGACTGTTCTGTTGGACATGGAAATAACATGTGATACGTTAACCCTAACAGGAAGATGATAACTAATGAGCACGATGGGAACCTACTGGTAAACCTCTGTTCTGCCACTGGAAATCAAAGGTGTGGAGTTTGCCACAGTGACGCTGATGTGTTTCAGGAAGGTCTCGTTCATCTGGAGAATCGTTCTAATCAGCTTCACACGTGATGTCGTGAAAGGCCGGAGGAAGAGCAGAGTTACATGAGGTGCGATTCAGACACAAGATCTGATAAATATCAACTGATGAGTTTACAAGTGATTCTCCAGTTCAGGTTCTGGGACCAGTCCGGCAGCAGGTGTTTCTCTGCTCTGGTTCCATCACTGCAGGTCACTTCAACAACCTCAGAAAGAAAAGCTGCAGCAGCATCACCACAGACACACATAGTATAAATTGTTGGTTGTTTGTTCATGAGTTTATTTTTTTTAAGTGAACCTTCAGTTCATGTTGTTCATGAAGTTCTGATGGTTTTTAAAAACGTTGTCTAATGGAACAAAATGAGCAGCGTCTGGAGGCGGGAGGATAAATAAAAACCCATTAGAGGAGTGAACGGGCCTTGAACCGCCGTACAATCAATAACACACACACACACACACACACACACACACACACACACACACACACACACACACACACACACACACACACACACACACACGCACACACACACACAGAGACACTTCTCCATGGTAACACAGACCCGACCTCTTCAGTCACAACTTCCTGATAAAACTTTTCCATCACAGTTAATCAGAGAAGTCGTTTCCTCCGCGACCTCCATAGACACAACCAGTGGAGTCGCCCTCTGCTGGCCATTGCAGAGACTGCAGGTTTCAGGCACTTCTGCATTGGCTTCACTTTGTAGAAAAGTCCGCTCTCACACACAGTTACACATCTGCACCTTTATCTAAAAACACAACATCAGGCAAAGCAGAGCCTCCAGATGTTGATCAGTGGGTTTTGGATCCTGGTGAAATTCTAAAGAGACTTTATTCTCTCACTTCGTCTGTTTCACACTATGCGTTATGTCCGTGACTTTAACTTGTAGTCACAACACTCTAATCCCTTCATGTGTAATCCATTGCTCTCCAGGACAATGGCTGCCAATCCCCTTGGAGGTTTATCAGGATAAGATGTCATACACTGTGCTGACACACACACACACAGGCACACACACACACACACACACAGGCTGTGGTTTCCACTGAGGTGAACTGGGACGTACCAGACAACAGGTAGGAATAAGTGTTTCAACTTTATTATTTTATTATGAAATTCATGTTCACCTGAGGATCATCATTTCAAGAACTGAAGACGGCTCCGACTCTTAGCGTGTTATTATTAAGTTATTATCTCTTAAAAACACAGTTGAAAGCCGTATTAAAAATGTAATGATGGTGATTTTTATCTCCAATCACTAATAATACTGGTAATCGTAGAACTAGTGATTCTGGTTCTGTCTCTTGTTTTGATTTCCTCTTTGTTTTCATGGACCTGAATTTCCATGACCAGGTCTTCTCTCCTCTCAGACACGTCCAGTAAGTCAGTGAGAAGAAGCTTCAACCACTGGAGGAGGTGAAGACTCCAGGTGTCCTTCATCCTGGATCCAGCAGCTGGAGCTTGAACGTTGTGTTTCTGCGATGAGGTCGATCCACCGACTCTACTTGTGGCTCAAAGTGGGTGAAACCAAGGAGTAGGAGTCAGGGGGTGTTAAGGATGAAGTGGCCATGTGTGTTCCTGGTTCTCATCGCTCTGGGCGGCCGGTGCTTCCGATGTGTCACCGGTGACGTTGTGGCCTCTGACGAACACACAGACATTGGCCATGATGAGGACGTGCACCCCCACTCCCTCCGAGAAACAAGCAGGGATGTACCAGACACAAGTATAGAAACAAACTGGGACGTACTGGACATCAACCAGGACGACTATGAGGACGCAGACTGGCATCCTCCGACCTCCCTGCAGGACACACGCCCCGTTCTGTCCCCTGAAGACACACCAGTGGTTCCCAGTGGCGCCCCTGGTGTCAACAACACCGACCAGATCGTTGCTACTTCTCCACCTCAGTGCGGCGAGTACAGCAGCCAGCTGATGTCTAACGGCGAGTGCCGGCTGAGGGCAACGCTGCCCCCTGTGGGAACATCGCAGGAGCGCTGCCCGGATATGTTCCGCTGTACAGAGGACGTCTCCTACTGGCTGGACGAGAACCAGGACAGAAAGGACAAGCTGGAGGAGCTGAGAGGGACGATGCTGGAGCTGCAGGTGGAGCTGAGGATCCACCGGCGTAAAGTCAAAGTCCTGGAGGTGCAGGTAGACGTAGCTCGTCTGGCTACGTGTTCGTTTAAAGCACAGACTGTAAATAAAGATGGACGACACGTCTCTGAAATGTCCCGAAGACGAGCGCTGCCATCTTGCTCTTCTGAAGTAGTTCAGAACCAGGGTCTGTGCGGTAGTGTTCTGAAGTTGAGCTGTGGTATCAAGATTCTGGAAAAACACTCAACTCTGTCCATACTGAAGCCGACCACCAGGGGGCGATCCAGATGATTTCAACTCACTTAGCGGAGCTGTCCTTTCGTCCGTCTTTATCTTCTAGAATCTGAGTTGACCATATAGCGCCACCACCTGGCACCACCTGGCACCACATTCACCCTCCTCTCTCTCTTCCTCTGTTTACCTCTTTGTCTTGACACCTGCTAATTCCTGCTTAACCCTGAATGCTAACAAGATTAGCTGCAGGCTCTTTGTCCACGGTGGACAGAGTGTCTCCTTCAACCTGATGAACAAATGATCTGAAGCGTTTCAGTTAGTTTGAAGATTTAGTGACAGAATATTCAAAATGACCTTGTGTGTAATCGACTGAAAGTATGAATCCTTTTATTTTAGAACAAGCACCGACTCGGCCATGTTCGTCTTCCCGTTACTTTCAAATATAAAAGCTTTGTTTGAATCAACCTCATCAAACCCTGGTACAGATCGAATCCCTCCTCTTCTCTCTCAGGAGGAACAAACTGCGACTCTGAACTCAACCGTTGAGCAGCGGCTTCGTTCTCTTGAGCTGCGTCACGCTGCGGTCCACCCGCTGGTCCACGTGCACGCGGTGCTTCTACACGAGCTGCAGGCGCAGCTCCGCAACCTGTCGGCCGCCGTGCGGCGCGTGGGCCGCCACACAGGCTGCAAGGTCAAGGTTGTGAGAACCACCCCCCCGCGTGGCCTGCGAGACACACTGCCACCAGGTACACACGCAACTAACACAGCGGTGAGTTGCATGATGCTCATGAAACAAAACAACACATGAAAGAAGTGCACAACTTATATTTTAATTTTAAAAGCTGTAATAAGTTCAGGTTTTAGAAAAACAAGTGAACTTGCAGCCATGTGAAGAGTAAACAAACTAAAACTATAACAACAAACTCTTCATGTGCTGCAGGTCAACATGTTTGTGTTCAATCGAAACTTTAAAGAATCAACATCAGCTGTCAAATCATTCATCTACAGAAAATAAGATACAGAGTTGTAATTATATAAAATACTGATAATAAAACTCTAAATTCATTCAAATCAGAGCCTTTAATCCAATTAGAAAAAATCTCATACTTTTAAAAGGTTGGATTTGAAAAGATTTAAATAAAACACAGAGAGAAAGAGTGGACCCAGAACAGAACCCTGGGGAACTCCTGAGCAGAGGAGGACAGATGACCCGTTTAAACTCAGTTCTGACAGTTTGTCCTGTGACGCTGTGTGAGACACCGTCTGTTTGTCCGTCTCTCTCCCTCAGGTGGACAGCTCCTGTCTTTCTGTCCTTCAGACTGTGCGTCTCTGTATCACAACGGTGTTCGTCGTTCTGGTGTTTACACCATCGTCCTGTCGCCCGGCGCCAACCTGCCGGTCTACTGCGACATGGAGACAGAAGGTCAAACACACAAAGTTCCCTTCACTCACATGTATGAAGGCAGCGTGAATATTACATGATAGAGGGATGAGAACCTGGTGGGTGTGTGTGTGTGTGTGTGTGTGCACCAGGTGGAGGCTGGACAGTGTTTCAGAGAAGGTGTGACGGCTCAGTCAGTTTTAACCGCGGCTGGTCAGAGTACCGTGAAGGCTTCGGTAATCCTCGAGGAGAACACTGGCTTGGGAACCAGCAGCTCCATCTTCTGTCCAATCAGGATCAGTACAGCCTCCGCATCGACCTGCAGGACTGGAGCCACGCCCAGAGACACGCCCTCTACCACAGCTTCAGGTAGGAAGGGACGCGATGAGTCCTAACCCTAACCCTACCGATGTAAAATGGTGGATACATTTATTTGAGAGTCACAAACCTAGTGGAATATATCTGGATTTGATTGATTTGGTTGCTCACGTTTCACTCAGCAAAATGGTTTCTCTGTAAAATGAGAACAAGGTTTTTCTCTGCTCCTCCTGCAGGACCGAGAACGAGGAGAACCAGTACCGCCTCCACGTGTCTGGTTTCAGTGGGACGGCGGAGGACTCGTTCGGGTGGTACCACGACCTCCAGGGTTTCAGCACGCCGGACACGGGCAACATCTGCGCCGAGATCAGTCACTCGGGCTGGTGGTTCCGCCAATGTTTCTACGCCAACCTCAACGGAGTCTACTACCAGGTGGGTCGAGAACGTGTTCTGTCAGGACGTGATGGATGACGTCCGATGATCCGGCTCATGTGCATCTGCTCCAATCAAAATGATCCACTGTGCGATATGAGCTCGATTCTGACCCGATGTTATTTGTTTTAGAGTCGGATGAAATTCAATCTGCGCTGTTTGTTTGATCTGTGTACGAGAAGCGACCCCATGGACATCTGTCCATGGGCTCAATGAGTTGAAGCAAAGTCACAAATCGATTTTTCCAAAGAACCGTTTGATTCGATATGTCGGTAGAGGACAAGTGTCTGATGATTGTGTGATATGCTAATGTGATACTTGTTTTCCACCAGGGGGGGCGCTACACTCTGAAAGCTCTGAACCTGCTTGGGCCGGACGGCATCGTGTGGTTCTCCTGGAAGGATTCAGACTTCTATTCTCTGAAGGCCGTCGCCATGATGATACGTCCACGCACCTTCAGACCGCCCCCCCTCTCGCCATAGTGATGGCACCTGCTACAGCGTCAAGAACTCGAGGCTTCACCACGAATCACCTCTACAGATATCCCCTCAACAGACATCCCCTCTACAGACGTCACCTCTACAGACATCCCCTCTACAGACATCACCTCTACAGACGTCCCCTCTACAGTGATACCCCCTACAGACATCCCCTCTACACACATCACCTCTACAGACATCCCCTCTACAGATATCCCCTCTACATCCATCCCCTCTACAGACATCCCCTCTACAGACATCCCCTCTAAAGTGATCCCCTCTACAGACATCCTCTCTACAGACATCACCTCTACAGATATCCCCTCTACAGACATCACCTCTACAGACATCACCTCTACAGACATCCCCTCTACACACATCCCCTCTACAGATATCCCCTCTACAGCCCCTCTACAGACATCCCCTCTAAAGTGATCCCCTCTACAGACATCACCTCTACAGACATCCCCTCTACAGACATCCCTTCTACAGACATCACCTCTACAGACATCCCCTCTACAGATATCCCCTCTACACATATCCCCTCTACACACATCCCCTCTACACACATCACCTCTACAGACATCCCCTCTACACACATCCCCTCTACAGACATCTCCTCTACACACATCCCCTCTACACACATCCCCTCTACACACATCCCCTCTACACACATCCCCTCTACAGACATCCCCTCTAAAGTGATCCCCTCTACAGACATCCCCTCTAAAGTGATCCCCTCTACAGACATCCCCTCTACAGACATCACCTCTACAGATATCCCCTCTACATCCCCTCCACAGACATCATCTCTACACACATCCCCTCTACACACATCACCTCTACACACATCACCTCTACACACATCCCCTCTACACACATCACCTCTACACACATCCCCTCTACAGACATCCCCTCTACACACATCAACTCTACACACATCACCTCTACAGACAACCCCTCTACAGACAACCCCTCTACAGACAACCCCTCTACACACATCATGCCAGCAGCAGAGATCAGCTGATACTAGTTGTTTCCTGGTAGTTATTTCCTTTATCTAAAGATCCAGCGATGATGAAGTTTGTTTCATGATATAAATGTTAATAACTTATTCTATTTACTTGCTTTGTCTTGTCAGTAGTTTCTCAGACAAACAGGAAACTGCAGCAGTTAAAGTTTCTTTACACATTTATTGGAACAGTTACAGGTAATAAGTGATTCATGTACAGGACTTCTCAAAGTCACCAACCTCCTGACACTGACTAGAGAAGAGTTGGATCAGGAGGTTCTGTTTGTCGTGTCGACTCTTCTCACAAACGACTGGTGACGCCCCCCCCCCTAGTGGGACGGTCCCCCTCAGACTGGAGGGGGACGGGACATGGAGGGTGTTTATGTGGGGCGCTCCCTGGGACGGGTGACAAACTGCCACCACAGAGGGGGGAGGTCGCCCTCCTTGCGGGCGGGGGGGAGGGCCTCGCTCTCGGGGCCTCCAGCTGGAGTCTCAGCCTCAAGCTGAGCAACCTGGAACCAAATGAGAGGAGAAGATTTATCCCTCAATAATACGAGACCAAGAAGAGCTTCAAAAACACATATTACTATCACCACTTATTTATTATGAACCAACTTCATGGGTTCCAACTGAAAAACTCCAATGAACTTTGAATAAACTTGTTTTCTAAATAAAACAAAGATGAGTCGCTGGTTTTCTGAGTGAGACAGAACTTTACTGATACACATTTGTATTTTTAACAATTTAACGGTTAAATATTGAAATGTTTTTTACAAAATCCTCATGATAAAATTCTTCTTCCTCTTCAGCTGATCCCAGTTTATGTACCAGAATCTGTTCATAGACGATATGAACCGTTAGCAGATTGTGTTTCGTGTTGATTCTGTTGTGTTTGTACTGAAAGGGTTGAACCATCCGTCAGAGACACAATGGCGCCACCTGGTGGATTTATTAGACAGAACTTGTTCCTGCTGAGCTGAAGCATTTTAAAAGAAATGTTCAAATATCTTTTTGACGAGTAACAATATTCTCTACCACTGAGTGTCCGTCCATGAGTTGAATCATTATTATCATTGTTGTACTTTCAACATTCTCAACAGTGACCTAAGTTTCTAAGATCTGAAAACAGCTTCATAGAATCTGTGTGCACAGCTCTGTTCAGGAACCTTCAGACCTGGAGATGTACTTCTTGATAAATTGCAAATGATTGTGAGAAAAGCTCATTTATAGCGACGTGAAATGTTTTTTTATTGTCTTGTGAACACACGAAGGTTTAATTCACAGAAACATGTGCAGGTGCTGTGTGACATCACTCACCTCTTTGTCCCAGCTCTGCAGCCTCAGCTGCTTCCAGTGCTCCCTCTTGGAGAAGTAATCAGGATACATGGCCTTCTCAGACGGGTGCCAGTGGTCCAGCACCCACTCCGGAACCTGCAGAGAGAAGAACGAGCTCAAGAAGTTTGTCAACAAGCAACAACATCATCATCTGGTACGAATTAAACAGGTCACCTGATAAAACTGATTAACACTGTGGTATGCACCATGTGCTGAGCATTAAAGTGTGACAATACTGTAAGAAAATTGTGCTATGTCTATATTTTTGTTTCACTATATCGGAGTGACACACACACACGTTCACATTCGATAGTCGACATGTTGATCAGTTCAGAAAATCATTCAAACTTGTATAAAAACCACACAAGGGACCAAGAAAATTCCATTACGATTTGATGAAGAACTTTGAGTATAAAAACATATACAGGACAAGAGAATAAATAAAACGCTGTACAGGACAAAACTATAAAACTATATCATAAAAATAGCCCCTGCTCCGTAAGGTGATGCTCCTCCTCACCTTGTAGCACTCGTATCTCTCGTACGAGGTTCCTCCAGGAGAGTCGGGGAAGATGTAGGGCTGAGGATGCTGATTGGACCAGAACTCCTCCTCCCCCGCCTTCAGCATCATGGTGGCCTTCACCAGGTCCTTCTCGTTCTTGTTCTCATCGAAGCGAGCGCGCATCATGCAGGCGTAGAACCGGTACTTGTCCCTGGGACGAAAGAGAAAACAACAGACAAGTGCAATTTAGTTTATTTTATAGATTATTATTTATTGTCTTGTATAATATCCAAGGAAGCTGATATTTTGTGAGTTAAACTGAAACTTGACTGAATCTCTAAAAAAAATATCACCCATCAAAGCTTACGTGAATTTCTGTTTATGGAGTAAAACTGTGGAATTATCTGGATAAATAGATTTAAATATTTCTTGAATACTATTAAATTAATCTAAATTAAGCAGTTTGAACTCACTTCTTCTCGTGAAAAGTTATGTGATTACACAGAAATGATAATCATAATGAACTGAACTAACCTTGAATCAATAATCATGATCTTAATGAACGATCGATTCCTCATTTACCTTCCACATGGTGAGAATGAGGAATTCAGGAAACACGTAGAGATTCAGGAGTCAGAGTTAAATGATGTAAAGTGAATTAAACTCTATCTCCAGGTTCATTAACTCCTCAGGTCGTGGAAAGAAGTTCAGCTTCAGACTGATCTTTGTTTGGATTCTTCACATTTCGATGTCAACAAGATAAAATAACATTTAAACTCAGATATTAATGGTCAGAGTCGCTGTCGTGTTCCACTTCCGGTGAATAAAAGTAAACATGTAGAAAACAGGTTGACATTTCAATGACTGACCTGGCTAGCTGTTAGCTTACAGTTAGCTTAGCAGCTCTACCGCTGTTTATACGAAATTGGTTTTATTGTAACATTAGTGGTTCGAGTCCCGCCGCCGCGGCCGCTCTCACCTGAAGATGCACCAGGACTCCAGGTGCCTCAGAGACTTCTTGTAGAGCCGCAGCACTTTCTGCTGGTGGGTCAGAAAGGCCGTCGCCATCTTCCCTGTCACCTTCTGTCCGAGCGGCGCGGGGCATTCTGGGACTTTGTGACGTGAGGACCCGAGGACCGTAAAACAGGTACCAAACACGCATTCATATGATAGGAGAAGCATAATAAGTATACGAATTATAAGAATTACGCTTCGGTTGTGATACGTTTTATAAAAATAATGCTTAATTTACATTAATTAAATATATTATCATTTTAATCAGGCATTTATTGCAAAATAAAAGGCCGAAATGACGAAAATATTTGTGGGTATCAAATATTCTTCTCTTTACAGTAAATATGTTTTTCTATTGACGTTATTTTTATTATTGCATTTTTTTTTATCAGTTAATTACCAAGCCTTAAATGATGACGTGAAATATTGTGATTGACAGCTGTCTGCTACAGGAGTTACGGTACTGTTGCATTATGGGATGTGTGAGAGCTGCATGTGTGTCTGTGTTTAGAAGAAGAAACAAAATGTCTCAGCTCAGGTTCATCGGTAAGATCCGGCTTCACATCATAACAGTCACTGAACTGGTGGTTAGCGTGAGAGTTAACCTGCTAGCATTATAGTTAACCAGTTAGCATGATAGAGGACCAGTTAGCATGGGAGTTAACCTGTTAACATCAGAACTAACAAGTTACATTACAGTTAACAAGTTAGCATGATAGTAAACCAGTTAGCATGATAGTAAACCAGTTAGCATGGGAGTTAACCTGTTAACATGAGAACTAACAAGTTAGCATTACAGTTAACCAGTTAGCATGATAGATTACCATTGACTGTGAGTCACAGCAGCTTAACACTGATCTCTGATCTGTGATTGTGTGGAACTGATTCTCAACAAAAGGAAAGTACATAAAAGAGAAATGAAATAAAACTACAGACAATAAGTACAAAATATAATATTAACACTACACACTGCAAATGTCCTTAAGTGTAAGGTGACAGGAGGATTACACAATGTTTACTGTATATGTGCAATATTTAAAAGGAGATCTTGAATTAAATGCATACGTGTGTGGTTTTATATATATATATACTTCGGTAAAATGTCTTATATTAAATAAACATATACTGTCTATATATGTAATGTGTGTCTAAGTTCACAATATTAAACAATCTAAACAATTCACTATGTACATAAATTATGTTAATTGGTGAATTTCACAATAAGAGTCATACGTATGGTATAATATATTTGATTTACAAGTTTTTATGAGACTTTTAATGCCCGATTTGTTTTTCCGGTATTAACACAGAATGTGCAGTCATATGATTTTCTAGGACAGAATCCATAACCCAGCTCCTCCTTGTTGACGTTCCCTCCTCAGATATCGGTGTGAACTTGACCGACCCCATGTTCCGAGGCCTCTACCGAGGGAAACAGAAACATGACGGTGAGAATTCATCCTCTTCATCTTCGTCTTCCTCTACGTTAATCTGACTCCAGCTCTGTTTTGATCTTAGACGACTTCAACCAGATCATCGACAGGGCCCTCAAAGTGGGAGTGGAGAAGGTAAGAGAAGAATCCACAGACAAGAACATGAGGACTTGAACAAACCTCAGTGTGATAGGAACTACAAGTCCCATCTGCTAACATGGAGGAGCTGCAGCCAGCCACCAGGGGGCAGTCATGTTTACATGTTTACAGTCTCAGCGTCTTCTGGGGCCACGTTGACCGAGGAGATCTGGATTAGGATTGGAGGCTCTTGTTTTATTAACGTGTGGGACGTCTGTTTCCAGTTCATGATCACAGGAGGGAACCTGGAGGACAGCAGAGAGGCCCTGAAGCTCTCAGAGAGCAGAGGTGAGGACGTCCTCATGAGGACCAGCACCAGAACAAATCCTCTTGTCTTCGCTCACCACTGCTTCCTCCCGCAGACGAGTTCTGCTGCACGGTCGGCTGCCATCCCACCCGCTGCAGCGAGTTCCAGCAGAGCGGAGAATCCCAGTACCTTACTGGGCTGAGGGAGCTGGCAGCAGCCAACAGAGGGAAGGTGGTGGCTGTGGGAGAGTGTGGACTGGGTGTGTGTACGCAGACAACACACAACAACACACACACGCAGGATCACAACCACGTTGTTAAGTCTCTTTTCTCTTCGGTCCAGATTTTGACAGGTTGGAATTTTGTCCAAAAGAAACTCAGTTGAAGTAAGTTTCCTCTCAGTCGATGGGAAACATTCAGACTCTGAAAGGGCGACTCAGCGTTTTCTCCTCCGTCTGTCGCAGATACTTCGAGAAGCAGTTCGACCTGGCGGAGGAAACCAAGCTGCCCATGTTCCTCCACTGCAGGAACTCCCATCAGGAGTTCATCGGTAGGTCCGTCCCCCAAAGACGTCGTCCAGCACCGAAGACACAGAGACAACTCACGATAAAACTCAGTCCCACTGTTTGAAGACGTCGTCCCTTCACACAACCGCAGTCCAGCTGCAGCTCAGAGCAGGAGCGTCCATCTTGATCCTAAATGTCCTGAAGACTCATCTCTTCTTCCTCTTCCTATTCTTCTTCTTCTTCTTCTTCTCTTTCAAATGAATTAACATTTGTTTCTCTGTTGTTCTGTCAGAAATCATGAAGCGGAATCGAGAGCGATGTGTGGGAGGAGTGGTGAGGACGTCGGTTGTGGGACTTTTTTATTCATGGTGTTAAATCTCAGATTGAAAGAGATTCTGTTTCTTCAGGTTCACTCGTTTGATGGGACGAAAGAAGAAGCTGCTGCGCTCGTGGACCTCAACCTCTACATCGGAATAAACGGATGGTGAGAGGATCTCAAACCAAATCTCCTCCATGTTAGTAGATGGGAGATGGAGCAAAGTAAACAATATTTAATATAACTTCTATGTTTCAGTTCTTTGAGGACGGAGGCGAATATTGAAGCGATGAAGTCGATTCCCAGCGAGAGGCTCATGATCGAAACAGGTGAGCTGCAGCCGCTCGGTGTGATCCAGACACTTTCAGCAGAGAAACCACGAAACTCAAGAGTTCATCTGACATTTTATGTTTAAATTCACCAACGAGACATTAACTCATAAAAAATAAACACTAATTTACAATCATTTCCTCAGCAGAAATCTTAAAATTGAATAAAACCAGTTTAAAAATTCAGGTTTCAGCATTAGAGCAGAATGTTTTCACTTGGAGGATTGTAGATATTTCTATTTATCACACAGTAAATCATGAAATACATATGTTGTTTGTGTGGTTTTCATATTATGGTCTGTTTCCTGCTCAGACGCTCCGTGGTGCGGAGTGAAAAACACTCACGCAGGATCCAAACACATTCAAACTACATTTCCCACGAAGAAGAAATGGGAGGCGGGGCACTGCCTGAAAGACCGGAACGAGCCCTGTCACATCATGTGAGTGTACAGAGCCCCCCCCGCTCCTGGTCCCCAGAATCCCTTTAACGCTCCTGGTGAGGCAGCTGTGGACAACAGTAAATCCAGAAGTTGATTCTACAGTACGAATCAGGAGGGTGGGAGGAGTCAGGGCAGGTGGGAGGAGTCGGGAAGGGGTGGGGTTACTGCAGAGTGAACCAATGAAATGTGACGTGTCTCCTCCAGACAAGTGTTGGAGGTGATGGCGGCGGCGAGGGAGGAGGATCCGCTGGAGCTGGCGAACACGATCTACAACAACACCACCAAAGTCTTCTTCAGCTCGAGCTGATGATGAAGAGGCCGACTTATTTCACTGTGTGTGTGTGTGCACGTGTGTGTGAGTGTGAGCGTGCATGCCTGAAAATGTCAGATACAAATTAAAGACTGTAATCTCCTTGGATAATGAAAAGTGGATTGATGGATAATTTCCTCGACACAATGAACCTGAATAAGTTGAAGTGAGACTTTAACCTCTGACCTCACAGCACGTTGCTCAAGGGCACGTTGGCTCCCTATGATGATTGAAATCACACAGCGCCCCCTGCAGAGCCGGAGGTAAATACCACCCAGATTTATTGTCATGTTGTCAATTGCACATAATGTAAAACAAACTTCAAACACACGTATCAGTGCTGCTGCTTCATTGTCCACAAGGGGGCAGCACAACAACAGTCCTTTGTCACTTTGATCTTTTACTATAAATCATTTCTCATTTTGCCTCCAGTGGATGAAATTGTGCAAAAAAATATCATCATGAAGCAAAATGAATAAAACATGAGATGAGGCAGGAACATGCAAGTTTCCATGGTTACAAACAGCATCGCAATAATTTTAGGATTAAAAATCAGAAAAATAAAAAAAATCTCAAGTTTTGGCAACTTTCAAACTTTTCAAACTTAAATAATTCAGAACTGCTTCTGTACAATTTCAAACAAATGAAGAAAATAGACTGAACAGCTGTGACATCATCCATTGGCTTTGTTCAATATTCCTCACGTTCAAGAAAAATCAATAAAACTTAAAAATATGTAGATTTGCTCGTCTGTATTATTGTTGAATATATTTGAGTTTGGTTTGAAAATACAACAATAAGATAAATTGACTTGGGCTCTGGGGAGATTTCAATAATCAACAACTGATGCATTAATAATTTTATCAGCAAATTAGAAAACAACTCAATCATAAGTTACAGCCTTGATTTGGAGATGATGTGATATGATATATGATATAATGAGGTGTCTCGTCACAGCTGTGATTTTGTGGGAGTGAGTCTGAGCGACAGGAGACGAGTGAGACGTGCAGGAAGCTGAAGACGAGTCGAGATCCCAGTAGAGACCAGTGGCCCGACTGGGAAACGAGCCTCAACCAACTGAAGCTTCAAGTCACAAACAAAGATCTTTTAAAGAATCGGACCGAAGTGTCCGAGTGAGAAAATAAAAGCACGAGTGAAGAGAGAGTTCTTTCCAACGTCTCCTTTGTTATTCAACACTTACACAACATTTAATAAAACATGTGATGAGCGTAGAGCTTCATCAGTTCTTCATGCAACACACCGACGTGTTCCTCGAGGTAGCAGAGGATTCTGTCCCGACTGGTTCTTACATTTATTTGTGGCTGTTTAGAGATTCAGCTGAAACAATAAGAGACATTTGACTGTTTCTGACACAAAATGAACAGATAGTGTTTAAGAGACGTCTTCAAATGTGTAAAACAACAAGGATCAAATAGAAAACAAGTAAAAACGATGAAACCTTTAAATAGTGTTTGAACAGTCGGTTGGTTTCTAGTTTGTGTTTCTGACGTGTGTGGAAAGAAGTCGAGTGAAACCGGTGAGTGTCTCACGTCATCGATTCCTCATACCAACCCGCTGGACCACCGAGCCACAGCAGGAGCTGGAGCGTGAGGTCTGATGAGGTCAATATGAAGAATCGATGATGGAATCAAACGCGCGTCACCGTTCCCTCGCCAAACTGGATTTATAGAAGAATGGAATTTAGTGAGATGGAGGAAATGCCACAGAAAACTAAATATCATCAGATTTCCAAGCTGCCTCCAGCGCGAGTGCAGCCGGACGGAGGAACATCAAACTGTTAATACTCTTTAGAGTCGACTTCAGTGGTTTCCAGTTTGTAGGAGCAGCGGTGGAGACTCGTTAGGAGGACGTGGCGTCTCCGCAGGGTTGTGCGTCTTTCTTCTTCTTGTCCTTCTTCTCCTTCTCCTTCTCGTCATCCAGGAAGAAGAGCGGGAACATCCCCAGGATGCAGCCGATGGTTACGCCGATGGCTTTACCCTGCAGGAGGAGGAGGAGGAGGAGGAGGAGGAGGAGGAGGAGGGGAGGAGGAGGAGGAGGAGGAGGAGGAGGGGGAGGAGGAAGGAAGAAGGGAGGAGGAGGAGGAGGAGCAGGAGGAGGAGGAGGAGGAGGAGGAGGAGGAGGAGCAGGAGGAGGAGGAGGAGGAGGAGAGAATCAAACGCCAGCATCACACTCAGCACTCGTCCAGACGTGTTGGTGACGAGAAGCCGACGAAACGAAACAAGACAGAAAATACAGATTCTATTTATCTGAGGCTCAATCGGATTTAGAAACATGGAACATGTCCAGCTGCTGCTTCTTTATAAGCTTTCATCTCCAGATGTGATCTGAACTGAACAAGCTGAGGAATGAAAAGAATAAAGAAAACTCATCAGAGGGTTGGTTCTGATTGTGTAAGGAAATATTTAACATCCCACAGAGATATGAAAAGGTTTAAAAAGCAAAAACACAAGCCCCCTGGTGCAGGTTGGTTGTGGCCGCAGGGCGTCTGTTCTGTCTGTTCTGTCTGTCGTTCTCCAGCTCGCTCTATTCTCTCATTTGTATTCACGTCTCTACTGTTTTAGAAAACACCTCAGAAGTGAATAAATTGAACATCTCACCATGTGCGAGCTGACCCTGGTCTGCCACATGTCCGCCTGCTTGGGCGTCATATCAGGAACCTGCATCCCCAGCCTGGTGGCCAGGGCCTCCACATAACCTGCAAGACTACACACAGACACACACACAAACAGACACACACACACACACCTGTCAGCATTGGACTGCTGCATATGTAACAACACTCTCATCGTTGACCCTACAGCAGCAGTGAAGTCACTTTGAAGGTAAAACCGACTGTAAATAAAGAAGTGAGGCCGCCCCCTGGTGGCTGGCTGCAGTATAGCACATACACCTCTACTCCTCCATGTTGGCAGATGGGAAACGGATGAAAAACTAAATAAATAAAAGAAAGACGTCAGATAAATGTTTGTCGAAGATGGTTTCTGTCATTTCAGGTTGTTCATACCTCACTGATGTTCAAGTGATTCTGATCAGTTTGGTTTAATGTGTTATTTGATGATATAACAACAGGCTGAGATGCGTCGTCCATATTTATTTACAATCTATAGTCTAGTTCTAGTATATCAAGTATATAAAGATTAAAGAAAGATTTAAGTTTAAAGTAAGTAAGTACGGGTAGAAGTTAAAAGACTGGGAGGATGAATTCATAAAAACCTTGGTTCATAAATGTGCAAACGTACAAATGAACCCGTCTGCTGAATAGACCCTGAGCTCTCAGAGACGGTTCTTACCCGAGACCGGCCAGATCTGAGACCAGGTTCCCCAGAGCGGCAGCTGCAGAAACACAAGAGACAAACTGATTTCTGAGGTTTTCTGATGAGGCAAACAGAACAAAGTCACATTTTCACAATATGAGCCGTTCATCAGAAATAAGACAACTTGTATTTTAGAGGACGCAGAGAAGACGTGCATTTCCTTTTAAGAACCAGTGAGGATCCTCCAAGACGTAAAGTAATTCAAATACTGAAGTAGAAAAACTGCAAACAATGGATCAAAGCTGCAAAATACTCAAAGAGGTGTGAAAGTTTTCTCCCATCAAAGAGCAGCTCTGGAAACCAGCGAGTTTCTCCTCCGCCTCTTTACTGTCGGCAGAAATCAGCTTCATGACGCTTCCACTTGATGTGGAACCTCAACAAAGCTCTGGAGCTATTAGTGATCGGGCTGTGGGCTCGGCTCCACCGGCTGAGAGTAAAGGATTGATCATCGTCTGTTCTGCCTTCACAGGGACGACGCTCCCACTCCTCCTGCGGGAGCTCAAACTCCAGATGGTCGACTCGGGCTCCAGCTCCACTCACAGGAAGGAAACACTCGACGGAGGCGAGACGGCGAATCAAGCTGGTCTCAAGTCAGCAGCAGCGCCTCCGACAGGGAGTGTGTGTGACGCTGAATAAAACGTCTCATAAAGTAAAACAAGTGGAATCAGCAGTAAACATCTCTGAGGCTGGATGATGATGAATCAATAAAGAGCTGTGGCTGCATGGAGAAGACTTCAGCCTCTGATCTGCAGGAGCCAAGTGTCCATGGGAACTGAATAATGTGGAGGTGAGATGATGGAGCGGCTCCGGGGCCTTCGAGGGTTTCACTGTGTAATAAAGCCCCAGAGCAGCAGCCATGATGACCTCAGGGCGGCTGTGAGGAACCAGATCCACTGGAAACTAGTTCTTCAAAGAGACATGGCAGGTTCTGTCAACCGCAGCAACTTCATATGAGAAATTAAAATGTGTTCCAGGTGACGCCTGATGCTTTCAGACTGCACAGGTCGTGTGGGACCATCCGGAATGGAAGCAACAACACAACTTAAATAACGTTGACGTCCTTTAAAGATTTAGATTAAAGACGTTTATAGAAACATTCATTCAGCCGCTGTTTTCTATATAGAGACAAAGATGATCTGTGTTTTCAGGTGTGTTAATACAAATAGCTAGTGTCTCTGCTGAAGAATCACTGGGTGTTAAAAAAAGAGTCTTTTTCCAGAAGGTCGCTCCTCTTTGTGTTCCTACCTGCCATGGTGGAGATGCCCAGAGTGACTCCGATGGAGAGTTCGATCTGTGTTCCCTGGAGAGAAGGAGAGAGTTCAGATGGAACCTGGATTCATCACAACTTACTTCAGAGGAGTTCATAACTTCACTTACTGCTGCGATCATGATGGCGTTATCCAGGAAACCAAATCCAACGAAGGGGATGGCGTTGTGGAACAGAACTGTGATGAGCAGGAAGTGAACAGAGACACATGGTGAGAGGATAATAACTGAATGAGCAGATGGAACTTTCATAGATGTCTGCTGTTGTAATTCATAAGAAAATGAGTCATATTTAACAAGATCACTGAGCGTCTGAACCGTTAGAGAGAGAATTACTTTGTTAAAAACATTTCTACTGTGGAGAAATATTGTTCTATCTACTTGTTAGTTGAAATGTTGTGTGATCGTGAGGTCAAAGGTTAAACTGAGGTTTTCTCTGATGTTGCAACTCAACACTTTTTATAAAGAAGATTCAAACTAATCACAGTCTGTGTCTCGTTAACTGATTTCATCTACTGCATTAAAAAGAGATTATTTCCAGAGTCAGATATCAGCTGATAAACGTTGAATCCACAGAAATAGATTATAATTTCCTTACAAGATACCGAGGATTTGTGTGTACGTGTGTGCGTGCTTGTGTGTGTGTGTCAGATAAAATCTCTCACCATATCTGATCTGATCTGAAGTCAGCGGCGTGGGCGCGAGGCTCTCTGAGAAGAAACACATCAGAAGTTGTGTCGTTAACAGTCGAGCTTTGACTTTCAGCGTCTGCAGAGTTCACTGATGTGGTCACGTGTTCTACCAGTCCTCGCTCCACAGTTTAAAACATCAGCTCGTCCTCCTCTAACGAGAGGCGGGTCAATGACATAAAGAACAACAATGTGTATTCTTCAATTCTAACTCTTAAGTAAAGACTTGAAGACAAGGCAGGACCCCCCTCCTCAGAGTGCTGCAGTATACAGATGGACCACTTCTACCTTACATCTTAATCCAAAGGTCAGAGGGTCACTTCCATCCACCAGCTCAGTTTGGGTGTGGGACCTCATCCAGCTGCTGCGAGCGGCTGTTGGAATTTAAATTTGAAATGCGGCAGTGAAAATATCCGGCCAGTCTGTGGGAATAACCCATTTCCACCCGTTCTGATTTCTCACTGCAGAACAACTACACACACCCCAGACTCCCTGAGGACCCGTCCAGGAATAGACTGACACACACAAATGAAAGTCAACGCACAAGGAGTTGGTGGCAGCAGATTAGTGAAGAGTTGTGTCTGTGCAGAGCAGAACTGACAGAACAGAACTGACAGAACAGAACTGACACCACGTGTGACTAAGACTAACAGACACCGTGTTGGTTTCTAATTAGACACCAACAGATGCTGCATCATCTGTTTGCTGTCAGGCTGCTGATGAACAGAGTGGAACCGCTTCCTGCAACACAGACACACAACACACACTCACACCTTCCTCTCCACTAGCCGCCGTCAGCTCCTTCAGAATAAAAGTCTCTCGCTGCCAAACCTTCACACACACACACACACACACACACACACACACACACACACACACACACAACACACACACACACACACACACACACACACACACACACACACACACACACACACACACACACACACACACACACACACACACACACACACACACACACACACACACACCTTTATTTAAAACCACATATATATAGAAGAGCATTATTATTCTGCTTTATAAACATGTAAACATCTCTTGAGATAATAATAATCAGTTATGGACTATGTGCTGACATCATTCCCAGCAGGCAAAGCGGTTTTCTGCATTGTTAATTATAAAAAAATATACATATAAGTTGTTAATTTACCAACTTGTCACATGTCAAAGAGCACGTACGAGCTCGGCTCTGTAAAGTTCATCATTTCATAAACTAAATAATGATCAGCTGATGTGAATAAATATAAACAGATTCAATCAGAACAGAAATACTTCAGGAACCACAGCAGGAGGACATCTTCAATCTCAAAACCCGATACTGCTGTTTGGGTCTAGTGATTCAGATAATCAAGTTAAATAACACGTTCTAAGTTGATGATCAATGAGACGGTGACATTATGATAAACTCAACCCACCAGGATTTTTAATGAGTGATGAATCGAGTTTCTCCAGAACTGCTTCAGTTGAAAAGAAATGAAAATCAACCATTTACTCTCTCCTGTCCTACAGCAGAGGATCCACCCTCTCCCTTAAGTGCATTGTTAGTCAGCCTCAGTGGGACCCTGTGTCCAGCTGAGACAGAAAAAGACCTGGATAACTATCACCATGATAATTCCACATCATTAATATCACACACATATATCGATATGGATTCAGCAGAAGGAAACAGAAGGAAACAGAAAGGCTGGTCCTGGATATTTCATTCTTTCTTATTATTTTTACTGAACGTTTCCATTTCCAACTCGTCTCATTTAAAATCACTTTCCACGCTCCAGAGAAAGTGGAAATTGCTCAGCTGAACATCTGGATGGCTTCCTGCTCTTAAAGGTCACATGACGGCTCCACCACCACACAGACTCTGAACCACACACGGGACAGGAGGAGATGTGTGGCGTCCATCTTGAAGACACCTTGCTGATCCTGAAAAGCTGATGTTAGGTTAACGTCTTTATAAAGAAGATAAAAGTTAAATCCTCCCAGTCACTGGAACATTTCCCTCTTCGTGAGGCCGTCACTGTGGTTTTTCTATTAATCACAGAGTTAATGAACTGAATTTGGTCGAGTTGTGGGTACGAAGATATTTCTGGTTCCAATCCTACGATTTCTACTTGAACAGTGAGATGCTTAATCCGTGGACTGTGTCTCGGTTCCATTTCGACAAGTCTGATAACAAAACCAGGAAGGCAGCCATGATTCACGTTTGGATTCCACGTGGGACGTGTCTCCACGCTCACATCGTCTCTGAGCCTCTGGTCCACAAAGCGAGCGCGTTGCTAAACGGATGAAGAGCAGTTTAATGTTTTAATGAGCGCGTTGCTTAGCTCGCTGTCAGACTCACGGAGGTGAACAGTAGACTCGTCCAACTCTCACTGCGTCCCTGAGGCTTTCAGCTCATTATGAGT
>CM028872.1:20046111-20070696 GCA_016801935.1 Platichthys stellatus
CAGACCCACACTTCAAACTGCGTCTAATGAACATGCTGCATGGAGAGGGAGGAGACGCTGGTCCATGTGAATCTCTGAGACTTTGTCCCGTCTCAGTTTCCTAATGAGCCGAAGACGTCCCCCCCCCCCCCCCCACCAAACCACCCCCCCCCCCCCCCCCCCCATTAGCCGCCTGAAGGAGCTCGACCCCGGTGCCTGAGCTCCAGGGTGGATCACTGTGCAGCTTCCCTCGCTCTCCAGCGCCAGGAGAAGTCCTGCTGTGCACGTGAGCTGTCAAAACATCCGGAAAGTTTTCTCCGTCCTCGCGGGCAGCTCCGCCTCATCGTAGATTCAGCCAATGAGCTGCTCCATGTGAAGACAGTAGATAACTGGGATCGTGTAATTCAGCCACAGTAATGAGATATGAAGTTACACTGGGATCAGGGTTCGGGTCAAACAGCCTCTGGAGGAGCTTCAGTCTCTCTGCCGCCAGGCGGACATTTAACCTTTCGACCTCTGTGGACTCTCAGTGGGATTATTACCACCAGCAGCTGAACTCACTGGGGAGGGGAACTGGGAGAGAACACTTTCCTTGTTTAAGCCGTCACAGACACACACCATTAAACCATCAGCCCCAGTTGTGTACTCATACTTAAATAATAAAGCTTTTTAATTGTTCAGGTTTCCATACTTTGTAAAAACCTTCTATACTCGTGCAGCTATGAGACACATTCCAACCCGAGACCTCTTACACAACCCTCTCTCTGAACAAGTGCTGGCCAACGCCTGTGGGTGTGGACGCACACATTAAACCCGACTCTGAAATATTCCTTTACAACAATAAAAGTGACACTTTGAGGGAAACTACAGGCGATAAGGATCTGAAGATAGATTCTTGAGTAAATCACACTCTGTGAAGAACAGGCTGTGGATGAATGAACAGGGTGGAAGAGAGAAAAACACGTTTACAGCAGATTACATAACACGAGGAGCTCGTCTGGGGGGGGGGGGGGGGCGGGGCTGCAGAGACGAGGACGACAGGAAAAGAACCTTTAAGAGCGTCAGGTTGTCAGATCGACACTCGTATCGTCTTACAGAGCTTCACTCTGATCTGAAACCAGCTGACTGCTGCAGAGAGGAACCAGCTGCAGCTCCGTTAGAGAGAAGAGACTCCTCAAGTGATTCAGCAGCAGGTTTCCACAACTTCAGAAGATGAGTCACAACGAGTCTGATCCACGTGAAGAAGCAGGAATAACCTCTGACTCACACACACAGACACACACACACACACACTCTCTTTGTCTTAAAGTCTAGATTCAGTTTCAGATTCACACATACACACACGTGGAATAATAAAATATGTAAACGTGCAATATAGAAAGTCCGTAGTGTAAGTTTCAACATATTTGAGATTCTCTCGGACATTTAGTAAATTGTATAACTGCATTATAAAATGTTTAATTTGGAAAACTGTGATCCAGAGGTTCAGCATCGCAGGAGCCTCATGAAACAATGATGACGTTAGCGAGCTAGCCATTGTTAGCTAAACACGTTCATAACAAAACGCATTACTGAATCTAAATTCCGATTTGAGGGGCGATCAAGATCTGACTTCTGAAACTCTGACGTTTAATGGAGCGTGACATCAGTCTCACGTCACGATGTAGGGACGCTATCATTGGCTGAGTCCGAGGTGAAACACTAGGGGGCGCTATGACCCAAGTTCAACACATTATTCAGTAATAAATGTGATTTCATGTTTTTCACCATGTAATTTAAAGTTGAGTCTTTTTGAACCTGTCGAACAGAAACACGTCATTCATCCACTCCACACAGACGGTGACGTCACCTGAGCAGGTGTGACCCCTGAAGGAGGAGGAGTCAAGTCACGTGATCCATTCACACCTGTACAGATGTTCATCTCTATCAGTGACCTGTCAGGTGACCCGTCAGGAGACCACTCTCAGGTGCTGACCTCCTGTCAGGTGACCTCTCTCAGGTCGTGACCCCCCTCACACCCAGGTCGTGAACTTTGACCCGCAGGCTCTTACCTTGAGCGATGGCCATGGACTCGAAGTTCTGCAGCTCCCGGAGCAGACACGTCCTCTCCGGGGCCTGGAGCCCGTAGATGAACTCCTTCGCCCTCTTCGGGGAGTTGAGCGGTTCCCCGGGCTCGCTCCTCCCGTGTGTCCCCATGCGGCGGCCGGGTGCGTGGCGACATGTCCCCGGCGGCAGCAGCAGCAGCCCCCGGGGCAGCGGAGGGGTCGCAGCCCGCCTCAGGAGCTGGAGCCCGGCGGCTCGGAGGACACGCAGCTGGGTCATGGCGGTTCAACCACACCGGGAAACGGGAAACCTGTTCTTCTCCGGTTCAACTCGCGGCTCGGTCCCTCACCAGGACCGGGGCTCGGCGGCGCGGGCAGCGGCGGGGCGGCGTGTGAAACTCGGGTAAAGTGGAGTCAAACCGGCGGACATGTCTCCGGTGCTGTCTCCGTGTCCCGCTCCGGAGTCTCCGGTCCCAGGCTCGGCTCCGGAGTTCAAGCGCCAAGTTCCGTGGACAACCGTGGAACAGCGGAGTCAAGCCGGAATCAAACATGCAACACATCCGGTGGCCGGCTTTCAAAATAGAACCTTTCACTTCCGGTCAAACATTTCACAAAAAAAGCTTCGATTACTCCGCGGAACATAAAATAACGGAAGAGTAAATAAACTTGTTTAAAAATAGAAAACCTAATTCAGTTTGCATTGTAGTATTACTTTAACATATTATATAAAATATAAATAAAATTGTATCTACAACTATAAATACATATAGACATCAGTCTATCAATATATAAACACAAATAATGAAATACGTAGATATTTGGGGAAATAAATAAAGTCGTTGTGTGACAAAGGCTATTCCTATTTTCCTACATTTATTTATTTCTGTATTTCCACATTCATTTGTTTAGTTATTTATGTTTATTTTTTTATTCATTTCTACATTTATTTGTAAGATTACATAAATAAATATGGAAGACAGAAATTATAAATTCAGAGTATTTATTTATATTTACGTATGTGGTGGATCAGTGCCCTGTAACGGTCCTGGGTGAATATTATGTCTGAGTGTGTATTGTCTTTCTGGGCTTCTGTATAAACTTGTCATGGTAAAGAAATCACAAATCATAGTTTCAGATAATTATTAAATAATGAAAAGATATTTTCAATATACTCCAATAATACAATGTTAAAATGGCGCCATCTACCGGTGAATCTACTCAACTGCATCTCTCTTGTTTGAAGTGAATGATCTCATCAGTTTTACTGTAGATTTATATTCACGGTTGTAAAGAAACATTTAAAGTTGTTAAAGTTCTAAGATTCAGTCCAAACTCATTATCAAAGATGATTTTATTTACATAAATCTCCTTTTAAAACAAAAGGCAAAATCAACACTTTTTACCTTTTTAAAAAGCTTTCAGAACAATCACCCGAATAATCCTTCATCGCTGACACATGTCAAAAAGCACAGCTTTCTAATCATCATCATCATCAGCCCCATCTCTTCCTCATTAAACATAATGCATTCCTTACAGCTTATTGTCTGCGGCCTGTAATTACAACAGTAATGAACACGGGTTTGCAGTCAAACCTTTAAGACGTTCAGGCTGTGGAGTCTAAACAGTGTTAATACTCAGAGTCTGTGCTGAGGGGGGTGAAGCAGCACAGTTCAAACAAAGAAAGATGAAGTTTCCAGACAGTAGGTTTTTTGGATCAGTGTTTATGGGACGTCTGCTGCTGAGGCTCAACTTTTCAACAAGGATCAACTGTGTGAAACGAGCAGTTGTAGGTTTACTACAACAAAGGAAGATCTGAACGTGTCAGTCTCTCTCTCTCTCCCAGGGCTGGACATGTTTCTGTGAATGAGAGAACTCGTCCAGCCCTGCAGCAGGACCCTGAGACGAGGACAGGTGGCTCCACCAGTCTGTGCCAGTGATTACAAACAAGCAGAAAAGTGCATCGACCGAATAGAACTGCTCGTACAAAGTGACAGACACAAAACGGATTCAGGTACGTTTTACCATTAGAAAGAAACACGTCTTTAAAGGAGACGGATTCTGCTCATCTCACCAGAGCTGCTGATCTGCTTCGCCACAGGAAGTGCAAATGTGTCTCGTGACATCACAAAGGTGCAGACCAGGTGACCAGGGGTTTCAGGAGCGTCAGTGTGTTTAGCTCCTTTAACCACAGACTTTGGGCTTTTTAACTTTATAGAACTTTTACATCCACAGAAAACCGTTATAACACACAAGAGGAAAGAAACACTGACAAAACAAGATACATCTCCTTTCAACTTCCTGTCCTCCCTCACCACTGGCACCTTCTCATACGTCGTACTTCTGCGACATTCAAATTTAATGAGGAAGAATTAATCACCTAACCAAATACTTTTCTTTTTTGAGAATACCACTTTTCTTGTTTCATCCACTACATCTCCAAACATCCGCAGCATCAAGTTCTGGGTCTGAAACAAGAATTCAACCAAATAAAACTATGAAATGTGCAAAGTTTAATTTTTAAAATGTTTCTCTTATTCTATGTGAGGAGAGTGCACGTGTGTCGTTTTATTACATGTACAATAACGTACACAAATGTAAGCAAGGTCACACAAGGGACCAGTAGTAATGGTAGAGGTATATCAGTGATGACAGTAGCAAGTCACCTCTGACCTTCTCTCTGATTGGTGCAGAGCCGATAGAAAACTGCTTCACCCGCTCTCTGAACAAGTTCACAAACATTCTGGAGTTCGTTAAAGACACAAACGCTGAGCAGGTGCTTCTCAGTCGGAGCTTCAGGTTTAGTACGATTTTTAAAAGTTAGACGGCCAGAAGTGTTTTGAGCGAACTCCCCCCACGCAGGACAAAACAGGAAGTATCCTCTCAAATTCTCAGCAATTTGTTAAAACAAACTGTAAATAAAGATGGACGACATGATGGCTGCACAAAAGTAAAGCCAACGCATTGTAAATCCCGCCTCCTCCACGTTAGCAGATGGGACATGGACCAAAATAAAAAGTCAAAATAAACGTGAAATAAATGTTTGTCAAAGATGGTTTCAGGTCGTTCTCATCTCGATGTTTGTACAAGTGTTTCTGATCAGTTTGGATTTAATTCATTATTTGATGATATAAAAATGGGCGGGGACGTCATGATTGACAGCTGAGACAGGATCTCGGCTTCACCGACTCCAAATGACGCCATGAGTGGAAGGTGGCCACATTTGGATCTGAGCTACTTTGGCTTAATCTCTTGATACCGGGAGGAAGTGGAGACGCGTCGTCCATCTTTATTTATAAATCTAATAATTTAGAATGTGTTGACAGCAGGTTTGACAATCGCTCCACAGATTTGTCGTTAATGAACAGAAACACTGCAGCATTTCCCCGGTAACACACAACAAGGAAACACAATCTGCATCTTTAAGACATCGTCTCAACACATTATACGTCGGCAGGCATACACACGCGTGATTACACAAATTCCCCCGATCACACACAAATAAACCTCAGGGCTGTGACAGACGTCTAAACAAAGTGGTGATGTCACTGGTGTGTTTGTGTCGTGCAGATTCTCAGAGGAGCATAAATCTGATGATCAGGTTTGAGGCATCAAGAGATGAAATCTGAACAGACGGTTGTTTCCAAACGATTATTATCAGGATCTTCAATACTTCTGGATTAAAGTAAGAAATATAAACAACACTATGAGTTCATGCAGCCCCGACTCACTCACCTGTGCACTCACACACACACACATAAGCACACACACATGCACACACACGAGCAGCAGTTACTCTTTCCACGAGCCCTTAAGAGTTAATCCCAAAATCAAATGAAAAGAAACTAACAAGAAAAGAGACGCCACTTCCCTGACATTATCCAGAAGAAATTAAGATGCTGAAGATGTTTTATAATTATTTTTAACTTAAATATAATAAAGACATTTGTTTTCTATAGATCTGTTCTCATCAGTCCTCTGTGGAGTCAGTGTCGTCATTGATATAATCCTCTTCTATCGGCATGCTGCCGGTTTGAGTCCCCCACTCGTCCTCGTCGTACTCTATGCTGTCGTTGTCCTCCAGCAGCTCGTTGTTGAGCTCCCCCCCCCCTGCGGCCTGCGCGCCGCCCGCCGCTCCCTCGGCCGGCAGCTCTGGGGGGGGCTGTCCGTCCTCGTTGTCCCCCGGCGCGGGGGGGGGGGCGTCAGCAGCGTCCTGCTGAGCTGCGTAGTTCCCATTGTTGTTGGAGAAGGCGGCTCTGTCCCGGCTCTCGTCCTCGATGTAAACTCTCTGGTGGCACATTGGACACGTGTCCTGGATGTAGAGCCACTTCCTCAGGCACAGCGCGTGGAAGTAGTGGTGGCAGGGCGTGATGCGGGCCGAGGTGGAGAACTCTTGGTAACAGATGGCGCACACGTCGTCGATGTCCCTCAGCTGGTCCCCACGGATCTCCGGCAGGGAGTTGATCTTCTTCACGGCCGTGCGGCGGTTGATGAACGTCTTCCAGCCGTTCTTGGCCTGCAGGTAGATGTTGAAGTAGGCGTGCAGGCACATCATGCAGGCGCGGATCTTGCTGCCCGACTCGAACATCATGGTGTAGGCCCCGTTTCCGAACATGATGACGCCGAACAGGAACTCGATGATGTTGCCTGTGGAGCGCACGTAGTAGACGTAGTCATCCAGCTTCTCCCAGAGGACGTTCGAGAAGCCATCGAACATGAAGAGGCCGTAGACCGTCAGAGACACCACCACCTGGAGGCAGAGGAATGAGCTACATGACGTCTGCTGGATCAAACATTCATGGAACCATCTCGATTTGTAGAAACGATAACGTGGAAACTTTAAAGTATTACTTCACATCATAATAACAAATGTTAAACTGAGCTCTCTGACATGTGTTACCACTGGTTTAACTCTAATCCAGCCAACATGTGGCTCCTAAAGGAAACATGGATCAGCTTTCAAACAGTTTATGAGGAAACAAATGCACTTGAAGATTAACATGATACGTTTTAGTGAGTAACACTGAACAAAGCTTTGTGCTTTCAGACGTTTTGTGGTCTTTACTGCAGTGATATTCTTTTTGAAGTCCCACAAAAAGTACAGTTACACAATAAAACAAGACAAAACCCATAATCATCACTGTTTCTGACCGATTCACACAAATCAACGAGACCCGACCATCAAAACCAATTCTGAGAAGGAGATTTCAAAGTTTAGAAGAAACAGGAAGTAGCAACACATCACTGGATGACTCAGCAGGAAGTAGTGTGCAGGTTCCGGTCCTCACCTTGAGGCAGAGCTCCACGCAGAAGGCAGTGACGGCGAACAGCCAGGTGTTCAGGGCGTAGTGGTGCCACAGGGTGTAGCTGAGCGCCACAGGCAGCACAAACAGGGCCAGGGACACCAGCAGGACGGGGACGTGGCGGCGAACCGAGGACACGTGGGAGGCGCTGAGGGACATCAGGACGGGGTCGGTCATGCCGTGGATGAAGTGCAGGATGGCCGTCAGCAGGAGGCACATGTTCCGGCTCAGACGAACCTGAGGATGAAATGGTTCGATTCACTTCATTCTGTTTTCTGCACTTCACTGGAGCAGCAATTTAGATTTAGTTGTATTCTGCTCATACAACGACAATAAAGGCGTTTTATTCTATTTTATCATCAGTGGTGAAAGGTCAAAACATTCCAATGGTGTGTGATCAGGGCTGGGTTCGAATAGTGTGTAACAGGGTTTAGGGTCATAACACTGTGGGTGAACAGTGAAACACCTCGATGCTCACAACTGAAGATACTGGAGCTCTCTAACTGGTGGTTTGTAACTTTAGTGCTGAAGACCATCAAACGTCACCATCTTGTTCTAGGTTCTAAAATGATCTATGGAATTAGTCTTGAGTGGAATCTGTGAAGAGGTGTGGAGCTGCAGAGACGCACCAGACGTTCCTCTGGGTCCAGGCTGCTGAGGCCGGTCTGCAGAGCCAGGATGAAGAACAGAACCGGAGCCACGAAGCCTAGACGCTTGTCCTCCTCCTCCGTCGACCCTGAGGAGACACTGGACTTCAGACACATTTTCACAGCCAGTTGGTTTGTACACATATGAAAAACCAACATGCCAACGTACCGATGAAGGCCAGGATGCTGAGGCCGAGGTAGTGCGCGAGGGAGGAGATGACGGCGCTCATCCCCAGCACGGTGAGCATGGAGTCGCAGCCGGAGATGATCAGGTTACTGGTCAGATCCCAGAACACGTCCCAGCTCAGCAGGTAACCCTGAACAGAGATGCACGACAACATGCGTTTACTCTCCTGCCTCCCACAAGGTTTCTCTTTGTGTTGCTCTTTTCAGAGCAGGTACAAAAGAAGTTGTGGAGGTTTCATGTTATTGGCATCGACTACGTCCGACTTCACTACAACAGGAACATGTGGGAACTTTCAGGAAGTGCAGGTCTGAAAGCATCTCAGGTGACGTGACGAGACATTTGCATCCTCATCTTACAGCCACATTCAAAACATAAAGCTGATGTAAGAGACAAGAAACACAAATATTCCAGAAGTTTGCTGCTTAGAAGTATAAAGACTGATCCTACCTGTGAGTTCGAGCCCCCGTCTGTGGCCCCACCTGTGGCATCTCCGCTCTCCCTCCTCACCGCCTGCACCACGTACACCAGGATCAGCGCCTGGGCCGTGACCCGGGTCAGCCAGAACACCCGCAGCACGTCGGGGAACCTGATCCTCTTCCACGTGTCCTCGAGCAGCAGCTGAAGTCCGTAGATCCGGTACATGTGCCGCACGAGCAGGTAGACGTACCGACACGAGTAGTAGAACCACTTCAGCCTGATGGTGAGGCACACGGCCGTGTTGAGGGCCAGCGCCAGGCCCGAGAACACGGCCACCAGCTGTCTCACGTCCGCCGGCAGCTCGATCATCAGCCCCCACAGAGGAATCATGATGTCCAGCACCACCAGCGCGGCAAACACCGACTGGAGGTTGAGCAGGAACACGTAGCCCACGCCGAGCACCAGCTGGACGGCCGCCATCCCCAGCCACAGCGTGGGGCCGTTCCTGGGCAGCAGCCTGAAGCCCAGCGCCGCCTTGTAGTAGGCGCTGTAGAAGTCTATGTGGGAGGTGGCGTAGTAGTTGATGAGGACCGCCGTCATGCCGAGGAGAACCGCACAGAAGAGCGTGTAGAACTTGAACAAGGCTTTCTGGGAGAGCAGCAGCACCACGCTGGAGACGAGGACACCTGAGACACAACCGACAGACGCACAATCAACAAACCGGACAACTGATGCAACTATCCAGAAAACAAACACAATTACTGATGAGGCTCGTAAACCTGTCTGATCAGAAGCATGTCTACAGCAGCAGCTTGACCCACTGCCCGAGATGAGCAGCACCAATCAGACCCGGTCCTCTTGTTGTTGTGTGTTTAATCATGTATTTGTTTAAGCTAAAAGATAAAGGTGAAAAGTTCTATATGTGTTTATTTATTTTAGTTTGTTCATTCATTTCAAGGCCTATAGACAAAAAATATATAGTAAACATTTTACTTATTCAAATGAACACTTTGTTCAGGCCAAACAAAACCTTAGTTTCCTCTAACCTGGTGGAGAGGAGAAGTTAAAGTTTAATATATAGTTTCCAGACCCTTGTACACAGTCACATTGACCTTTGACCCCTGGACTCTAACTGAGAAGCTTTGCTCAAGGACAATATAAACTGACCTGGAGGTTTTTTAAAGCCGCCGTCTTATTTCAACGTCTTCTTTATAACTTTTAAATCCAGTTAAATGTGGCGTTACACTGGATTTCTGTGCTGGGACTCAACATGAGGGGAAGTGGGACTCAGTGGATCGCTGGCCGACTTAGAAAGAACCTTGTTTGGCCCCTTGTCTTTCCAAACCTCTCGGCCAACTGCAAAGCGCCTGAGCCGCTCAAAGGTCCAAACTGTTCAAACGTTAGGCAACCGGCTGTTGATCTGTCTGCAGAGGAGCCATCGCTCCACAGAGAAGCCTCAGCTGTTACCTTCTCTGTGAGGACAGTTAAAGTTATTAAAAAGTAAAAAGCTGAAATCAAGTCAAGTCTGCCACAAAACCATAAACTCAAATATGAAACCGCTTTGACAAATGAGGTGTTCCAATGAATTGTGAAAAACTTGCTTGGAAATAAAAGTGAAAGTGCCTCGGGCTGCACAGAAACAACAGCTTTTAGATTTCATGATCACAATGAATATGATTAAATAAACAGAAACTAAATGTACAGCAGCTTAACCTCCTGTGTCTTAATGAACAGGAAGTGAAACCGCAGCGTGTGTTACAACAATAATATAATAATATAGAATAAACACTACTGAACAGATTTAACATGAGTTTAAGGCCCGGGGCGTCAGATGTGGTTCTTATCTCCACTGAGGACGTGACGTGCAGCAGATCTGACTTCTTCTTCTGTGGAAAGTAAACTGAATATGATTGTGTTGTTTACAATAAACAAGACTTTTTGATTTGTCATCTCGGGCTTTGTGACGATGTGATCTGAAAGTCAAGTTCATCTCTAAAGTACCCCCAAAACCCCCCCCCCCCCCCCCCTCCAGATATCCAGTTTACTGTGGAGATCCTCAGAACTGGTCTTTACAGAGGCTAGAACTGGAGACACCATGAATCAACACCAGATCAGCTGCAGCTCGTCTTCTGGGTCAACAGTCGAATCGATTAATCGACTAACAGGGTGGAGAGTCGGAGTTTAGACACAGAACCAGCTGCGGTCCGGAGGCAGCGGGGCGGAGAGCAGGAGTGTGACCGACACACAGGTGCCCTCCGCCCGCCGCAGAGCCCTGAGGACGCCCTGGACTCTG
Organism: Platichthys stellatus; assembly: GCA_016801935.1. Taxonomy (NCBI): domain Eukaryota; kingdom Metazoa; phylum Chordata; class Actinopteri; order Pleuronectiformes; family Pleuronectidae; genus Platichthys; species Platichthys stellatus. The sequence continues at coordinate 20,056,977 of CM028872.1, forward strand.
ACACGTCACCTGGGACCCGTGCTAGCGTTAGCTCGCTTGTATTTAGCGGCTTTACACTGATCAGAGCGGAGGAGAACCAGCCGGACACCGGGTCCGACTCGCCCTGGAGCTACTGCCGGGATACATCGGCTCTGGTCGGGGTGACAGGTGCCGGAGCCCCGCCGGGCTGAGGACGCGTCAGCGGCCGGCGGACAGCTGCCCGCTCCCCGCCTGCTGTTGACAGATCCGCCCCTGAACACTCACCCGTGACTCGGACCAGCACCTTCCCCGTCGCGCCGGCCCATCCTGAACCCGGGTCGTAGTAAGAGTTAAAAATGGCGTCGATAATAAAGATACAGGGAACTCGCAGAGCCACATCCAGCACCGCTAAGGCCTGCTGGCCTATCCGGGCTTGAGTTGACGCCATGCGGCTGGAGTCTGAGGCTGTGGTCCCGGGGAGCCCCGGTTAACCTCCAGGTAACATCCGCAGTGAGTGAAGGTTCCTCCCGCAGCGTCTCGTCCTCGGTGTCGCTCCGCCGCTGGTTGTCTGGTCTCGACCGCCTGTTGCTGCCTCTCGTCTCTAATGTCGCTCCGCCTCCATGTGAGGACCGACACAGGCTCCGAGCCGCCGCCGCCCAGGGCTCACCTTGTCCCCGCCTCGGGTAGAGAACTCTGCGGGGATCCAGGTGGAGAGAACCGGCCGTTAGCTGTTAGCCGTTAGCTCTGCCGGAGACAAGCTGCTCTTCCGCCGTGTCGTCACTTCCAGCGTCAGAGGGAGTGGGTGATGACGTAGCACGTTCGAGCCACGTCCTACTGTCGTTTTAGAGTCATGTTGCTAAGCAACAGACCAACATAAGAACTCTTTGAAGTCTGCATGTTATTTCTCTCTGACGTCATTTGTACCATAACATAAAAACAGCTTCATATCATGGTGACAGATGATTGGCTGATCTGTTTCTGTGCTCTAGACGAATCGGATGATGGATATCCCGACTTCCAAGGGTTCCAATTCAAACAAACCACTTTTATACTGGAAACAGATCCCAGTACAGATGAGGGAGGGAGAGCGAGCTGTCAATCAATCTCACGAGCGAGGAAACAGGGGTCAGACAGAGGTCAATGGGCCTCAGCTGCAGGATCTACAGGTCGAACCCTGGTCCTACCCTAACCCGCCGCCATCGGGGTGTGACATCAGACAGCTGCTTCTTCTTCTACTCAGGGCCTCGACCTTGAGTGGCGTCAAGTCGGAGGTCGGAAAGGCCTGACCTTCTGGCATAACGCTCGACCAATCCGCTCCAAAGGTTCATCATGTGGTGAATGACTTCCTGGTAACATAGACACCAAGTTGGATTTAACAGATACACAGGTTCTTGTGTTTTTAAGGACAATGAAATCAAAGTTGAAAGGTCGTCCATTACTGATCGTCCTCTAAAGTCAGTCAAACTAAATCTGTCATCAGACTCCTGTTTCAGTTTAACTGCTGACTCATGTTTGATCTAAATATGAATCAGTGTTGTGTTGGTAAGAAAGAGCAAAGTCTTCGTCATGAGATGCACATCGTTTGCTACGATTTTATTATTTAGCCCAAAAAGCTGGTATACATAGAAAACAGGAGACAGTTAGTTTTCAGGAAATGAACATGAAACATAACACACAAGAGGTGAAACAGTCATTAGAAAAATAATATGAACAACAACAGGTTGCATCACTTCTAACGCCACAGATCAAGTCTGATGCCTGATATTCAATATTTAATGTTTCCCTCCTAAATGCTGAGAAATGAAATGTTCATGGATTAAGTGGAACGGACGAACAGCTGTCGTCTTAGATTATGATTTATAATCTGAACATTTTACTGTCTTGAGACGTCAGATAAAATATTTTACCTTTATATGACAAAAAGAATATTAATCAGAGTTTTAGCTAAAATTCTGTTCAATTTCAAATGTTTTTATTTAATTAATTCTTCAGTTTTAAATGAGACCAAATAAATCCGGATTCAAAATCATTTAATATATTTTTAATCTTGTCAATAGGGTAGTGGATTATATTTGAACAGGATTTACATTTATTTGACCTCCAAATTAATAGGATTTTTTAATGATACTTAAAAAATTTGAAGGGGTAGTTTAGTGATATAATATATATATATATATATATACCATCAATGGAACTCATCCAAGTTTCTCTGGTTTCAGATTTTCCTCCTCAACATTTTTGTTCTCTGACTCCTCTACTTGCTCAGAAGTAAAGAAGATAATCTACCCTCTGTTGTGTTTATATTTTTAATATTCATTCCCAAAGACATTTCATAAAACTCCTGACAGTCCTGCATCAGGTATACCTTCATTCCAAAATTAGATAACTCCTGCTATGGCACAAAGTGAATAGAGACTTTTTAAATGTGGCTGCATCAGGTGACAGATTGACTCCAACTGGAAACATCCATCAGTGAAAACAACTCCTGAATCAAGAACATCATGTAGAAAATATGAACAAAAATTTAAATCAGACCCAGAGCGTCATTTTGAATATACTGTAAAACTTTTGGCAACTTGTCTCAAATGAAAGGTCAAACATTAAAGGTCAGAAACACACAGACGCTGATACTTACAGCTCAGAGACCGAACGACCTCGACACACACCGACGACTGGACGAGGGATTTTAGATTAAAAGGGATTTTAATAATAATATTAAAGATAACTAAATGTGATTCCTTATCATCACTGTTCGACCGGTCGGTGTGTGTCGGCATCATTCAGATCACTGATACACACAGTTCCTCTCAGGCCCGAACATTCAGCTTCACGCACGTTTTATCGCATCAGCTTCACGATTCTATTCGTTAACCTGGAGAATCCACAGAGCGAATATGAAACCGACTTCAGTCGTCATACAGGGCGTCAAACTGCCGTCACAGGGAATATGAAACATCGAGGGTCCCTGGAGGGACACGGAGCAGGCGGTGCACGGTATCTAAAATGCTTCCTGGTCCATTCGACCAACGGAGGTGGACAAAGAAACGTTTCAGTAGAAAAAAGCTGTCTATATTAAATCTTTAACTAAAAAATAACATGCATATTAAATACATTAGGTTTCATTTGCTCAATAGTACAGTTTGGAGATCAAAACCTGGTAAACAACAAATGAAATGAATTATAATATTCAATTGAATAAATATATTAATCATTTGACTTGTGGGGACAACTATCTAAGTAGCAACGGGGGGGTTTAGAGTACTTCAGCTTGTTAATCACTCGCTAGCACAAGTTAGGTTTTAATTCAACGGGCTATTTGACATTTAGTAATTAGCCTACGAGCTAACATAGGGTTATTATATATTTGTTGCAGTGACACATTGATATTAATACACAGCAGAGCCTACTGGTGTTCTGTTGTAACCGTTTGTCCACAGCTAATCGTGTTAGCCTCGTTAGCCTCCATGCTACATTCACAGGGACAGTGAACTGACAGTGTGAGAGAACTTTCATGTATCAGCAGGAATTGTGTTTCAGTAGTTAGCAGGGTGGCTAGTTACCTGGCTAGCTCTGCTTTAGCTAGTTTAGCTAGGTCAGATATGTTAGCTTGCCAATGTATAAAACTCAACATGGGGATTTCACTGTGTGGTTAAAGCTACACATAACAATATTAGGTAAAAAATAAAATTAATAGGCAAATATATTGTGTGAGTGCACTAGGGTGTATAAAGTACCTGAACTTTAGAGGAATAAGGCTTCAAAATAAGATTAGAATTTAGGTTTAAGAGTCTGAATTGAAATACACTTGAATTTAAGTATCTCTTCATTGTTTTGTGTATTTTTAATTGGCCTCCACTTGAGACCATAGGAATGAGAAACATAAAGTACAATTATTCTACAAAAACAAGTCAAAATGAAGGTTCTTTAAAACCTTTACGTAGATTTGGAGATTCTATTCAAGGCTATAGCAGAATCAGGGAGCAAATATTTAATATGAACGTGACAGGATGAAAATACTGCACCTGTAGTAAACTGTCCCAATACTGAAGCTTTACAAGAATACTTCAACTAGTCCATCACTGTGTACATCTGTGCCAGGTAAATACAGAACCCAGGCCTCACTACCACAGACCCTACACTAATCCACATTACTCCAAATACTACGTCTAGGTAGTAACGAGGAACCTGTAGTAACACAACCATGGACTCTGAAGTGTACACAACACACTCTGTACAGCTGCTGCTCTGGTGGCGGGTGTGCAACATGTTAAATAAAGATGAAGACAGAGGTGTGCGGTCCGACTACACAATGACAAACTCACAAATTGGAGCTGTTACTGGTCGAGTTCTCTCTCGATTTGTTGCTTCACAGAAAATAAATTTCAAAAAGCCAAATAATGAACAAATATCTAACATTCCTTCTGTGGGCCTCCGCATCGTGAACTTTATAACCTTACTGACTGATACGTTTGATTTAAGAGCCACACTGATGCTTTGAACTGGGGCGAACTTTAACAACATGCAGGTCAATCTACTTTATGTGTTAATGGCTGCAACAACAACAAAACCTTATGTGCTATTAAAATGGTTCAATGCCCCTCTCCACTCTGCTAACACTACATATACAAGTCCTCCCTCAGCTCAGGAGGAGCTCAGTGATTTCTTCAGGCTGTTTTTATTCTCATTCAAACAACATATCTATGTTTTTACAGGAAAACAAAAGTCCAGCATCGTTTCAATTAAATAGAGAATATTAATGTTAAATTCAGCACGAAGGCTTTTGGCACCTTTAAAGGGGAAATGGGAGGAGACTGTTAGGTGTAAAGGGAGCATAGGACAAAAAAAACATACAAACACGTCAAATCATAAATATGTATATACAAATCACTTTTGATCTTTTGAAAATACTCCGTCATCTCTTTGAGAGTTTTTCCTCTACTTCATCGATCGTCACTTCTTCCCGTTACCACGCGCAGTGAAGTTTAGTTTCAGTCGCTTCTGCTACAAGAAGAAAGACTCGTTCACCACGTTCACACCTTCTCAAGCTGCCCTGAGGAGATGATCCTGGATCAGTGGTCCCAGGGGGAAACTCACACACGTTAAGAAGCTAAAGGTTTTCAGTTTGTTTCTCCAGCAACAGAATTCTCAGCCTGAAGAAGTCTGATACTTTACATTATGAGCGTATGGATGTAAACTCTGATCCACTAATCTGTTAAATTAATAACATTTTGAACCTTTAAATCAAAAACCAATATGACATCAGGTTATTCCACTGATCCTGGACCAGCGTCTCGGGGCAACTTCTTATTCTTTCATTTGACGTCATCCTTCCCGTTGTCTCTCGACAGAAACCACCTCGTGTCCCTGTAACAGTTTAATAACTGAAACTCCATCAGACCCGTCTCCTCTCAGTAAATCATCGGCGCTGATCGGTCGTTGGTCGTCGTCTTCTTGAGTTTGACTCCTCGCCGTATGGCCACCAGAAAGTCCTCCACCTCACCGTACTCCGACTCCTCCAGGAGCTCCGGGAGGGGCCGGCGCTCCCACTCTGACACCCGCCCACTGGGCTGCGGGGGTGGGGTCGGGGGATCGGACTCCTTAAAGAGGTGCGGGGGGTCACAGGGCCGGGTCTTTGGCAAAAAGGGCCCGTTGCTGCCCGGGGACAGAGGTGTGGTGGCCGGGCTGAGGGGGGTCCGCGGCGTGTTGCCGTCCTCTGACATCGCTCTGCTGGGGAAGCCGGGGTGATCAGGCACTGTGGGGGTCTTGACGGGGATCATGGGGGGCTTGATGGGGATGGGGCCCAGGTTGAGGCCCCCGGAGGGTCGACGCAGGTTCGGTTTGGAGGACGGCGTCCGTCGGATGGTGGCGACTCCGGGGGTGATGATGGCGCCGGGGTTGGAGGGCAGGCCGGCGGTGGAGGCGGGACGCTTGGACTGGAACAGGCGGCGGTACGACTGACTGATGTCACTGTTCCTGGGGATGGTCGAGGATTTATCGAAGTCAGACGCCTGCTGCTCGCCGTCTGGATCCAGTCCCACCGTGTAGTAGTCACAGTCCGATCCTGCAGGGAGCAGAACACAAGGTCAGTCTGACAGACACGCCTCCTCTGGGACTTTAACATGCTAAGTTTATGATTCATTATTTATTTATTATACGTTTCACAGGATCACTGCCTGTGTGTGTGTGTGTGTGTGTGTGTGTGTGTGTGTGTGTGTGTGTGTGTGTGTGTACCTTGTGAGGGGATGGTGTCCTCTGAGCAGCACGGTGTGTGGGTCTGGCTGCTGTAGCCGCTGGAGCCCTGCAGCGAGTCTCTACTGGAGCCCTGGATGTCCAGGTGGAGACCACGGGCCAGAACCCGGGCCAGCTCCTCATGGACCTCCCTGTCCTCCTGCAACACACACACACACACACACACACACGCACACAGACACACACATCAACACACAGGTTATCTCAGATGTGATTGTCTCTCCTTCGATCAGTGGGAACTGAAATGAACCAAACACGAGGTCAGATTTCTATTAAACGCCATCTGACCTTTGGTGATGTCAGGGAGTGGCTTCCTTTAACCCTGTGTGGCTCCTCCCCTGGTGTAGTGACATCCGCGCCCTGGTGGCTGCTGGGATCTGTAGTCTCTCTCCTCTCCTTGCTCCTCCTCAGGGTGTTGACCATCGGCTGGTCGTACGGACCTGGTTTGGCCCAGTCCTACACAGAAGACAGAGACATGAAGGTAAACCAGAGTGTCACGTCTCAGAAGAACTCATATCAGGTCCTGACTACACCTCAGACGGTTTTCTGATGCTTGATGGAGATTTGGTCGTTCATTTTAAATCTAGATTTTAATAGAAACACTAATAATCAGGCTTGTTGACTCTGATACTGATCAGTTTATTGATTGTTCTTAATTGATCATTTGTTTAAACAATTTAAACAACAATGACCGACACTACAACTTATTAATAGCATCCTGACATTAACTTATTAAGATGTCGTTGAATTCTGAATCAGGATTCTTACAATTGTAATTATCAGTGAATGAAGCACATTTAGTTGTTGGTGATATAACAGTAAAAGGTGAGTTGAGGGAGAAGCTTCATGTGAAATGTTATGATGAAGCTGATGATGTCGACATGAGATGAAAACCAAACTCAATTTATCAATATTCACTTTCAAACTGAGCAAAGAAACAAAATTCAGAAGAAGACAAGAAGTAATAAAACTACATCAGGAGACGACAGAGGGATGAACTGAAGGAAAGAGGAGGACGACATGAGGGACAACGAGGATCAAACCTTCCAGGACGGGACTCGAACTGACGGGACCGGTTCCACCCCCGGGGGGCTGAGTGGCGAGAACTCTCCTGATTGGCCGGAGCCTGAACGAGACCACGACCACGTGGGAGAAACGGACGAATAGGAGGGCGAGGAGATGGGAGAGGTGGTGGTGTTGGTGAAGGAGGTGAAGTATGGAGGGTGGAGGTGGGTGTCCTGGGCGGGATGTACCACTCCGTGCAGACAGAGGGCAGTGTGGTGCTCAAAACCATTCGACAACTGAACATGAGTGGATGACAAAAGAATCAAAAATATTCAAAAGGATGGTTGTGACTGTGGACGATGAAAACCTGCTGCACAGATTTAAACATTCTGCACTAGAAGGGACCGAAAGAATCCTGCCTTTGTGTGTCTGTGTGTGTGTGTGTGTGTCCACATGAAGACGTTCACCTGTTGTGTTGCAGAGCGAGGGTCATGGTGCGAGGGTGAGGAAGATGAGGAAGAGGAAAGCTCCTCATTGACAGACTGACAGCGTATAGGAGAGACGCATGACTGCAGCAGAACCATGCACACACACACACACACACACACACACACACACACACACACACACACACACAGTCAGCAGTTTGCAGGATGCACAGAGAAAAGCCACGACAGCAGAGGAACAGAAGAAGCAGAGGAAGAGCGACAGATTAGTCAGAACAACGTGAAGTGAGAATCTGAGAAGAGAAGCGTGAGCCACAGACACTGAGAGAAGCAGCAGCACAAACACCAGCCGTGTTAGATGAAGCAGCTTCAGCAGATGAAGAGAAGAGAAAAGAGATAAATCCTCTAATGTGTGAAAATAACCAGAATCACTTCCCTGTGACCTTTGACCTCTGTAATCAAATCAGTCCATCTTTGAGTCAAAGTGACGACTGGTCAAATATGAAGAAACTCTCTTAAGACAGACTCGTCATGTTCGAGAGGTCAAAACATGCTTTATGAGGTCACTGTGACCTTTGACCTTCGCCGCCATCTTTAGAATTCAATGACCAATCACTGGACAGTCTCTTTAAAGCCAATAGCAGATGATTGAATGACCCACCTGACTTCACATGTCCATTACGTTTATCAAAATGTAAAAGTAGCAGAGAACCATATTAGAGAAGCTAAAAATGACCTAATGATTAAAGTTATTGTCAGTTTTTGCGTATTGTGTCTGATGAACCTGTTTATTTGGAGTCAACAGGTAATTAACAGATAATCTTCCTCCACAGCATCAAACCCACGTGTCCCGTACCTGTGCGGCTTCCGGAGGCATCGGCGAAGGCGATTTGGACTGGAAGGCGTCCTGGGAGATGAAGCCAGAGTCGTGGGAGGAGACGGAGGAGAGGCGGGCCGGTGGCTGTTGGGGGGGCACCGAGGAGGAGGAGGAGGCGCGGTAACGGAAGTGGGAGGTGGGGGAGTGACAGTGTGAGCCGCTGGAGCGAGAGTCGCTGCTGTTCACGCTGTTCAGGCTGCTGTGGGACGAGGGGGGGGGGGGGGGGGGGGGGGGGTGTTAGCTGCCTGCTTCCGTACAGATTTAAGTTTATTACATTCGCTTCAGGACAAAAATCTTTAAAACACAAAAGAACTGATTAAAACATTTTTTTAATTTTTAACTTTTTTAATCTCATAAATAAAATTAAATGTTGTAAAAATAGAAAATAGTAGATCATTTTTTTCCCTGAATACAGAAATAAAATAGTGGATTAAAACATCTCATAAAAATTGAAAACAACTTATCTCATTCATTAAAAAAACTGACTGAATCTTTTAAATCTGAAAAATGAATCTGGAGGCCGAGCTCTGAAATATATGGAGAGCTTCAGATGAAATAATCTCAGACTCTTCGTCACAAACACTAAACTTTATCTGTAAATGGAAATAAAGATCCTGCAGCTGCAAGAATTCTGACCTCAGATTTATTAAGAAACACTTTTCACTGGATGAATTCACAGAAAAGTTTTAAATCTCTCAACACACTCAATCTCTTCCCTCCACCTGAACTGTGGATACACCAGAGGACCACCAGGTGGCAGTATGATGCAGGAGGGATGGTTTTTCCTGTTGCTGGCCTGGTAACCAGACACCTACCTGCACATGCTGGACTTCCTAGAGACTGTGGTGCTCGGCGAAGAGGGCGGAGTTTGGTATGACCAGGTACAGTCGGAGGCCTTCAGGTCCACGATGACCTGAGAGAACCAATCAGAACAGACGTTAAATAGAATCAGGTTCCTTCCCTCTGAAGGTGAAGCTTCCACTCTCCTGCCTGTGACCTCTGACCTGCTATGAACTCTGGGAAATGATGGTTTGGAAATTTGATCAGAAAGTGAAAGTGTCCTTGAAAACATCAACCTTGAGAATCAATTCATCATTTTTAAGACAAACAGAACATTTGCTGGTTCGCAACGTCTCAGAGGAATTACAACACATCTGTTGGTGCTGTGGTGAATTATAACGACAACTTATTGCTGTTTTGTGACATTTATAATATAACAAATGACCCGTGTGTTTCTTATGAACCGTTCAGAGGGCGGTACCTGCTCGCTGGAGGCCGGCAGCTTGTGAGGGTCCATGGTCAGCACCTTCAGGTCGTCCGTCAGCGACTGCAGGTGAGTGATCTCCCCCAACATGGACATCTCCTCCTCCTGACACACAAACACACAGTAACTCCTCATCAGTGGGTGGAGACTCCGCCCACGTCAAGTCTTAAGTCCCTACATCACAATGTGGAAGCAGAACTAACAGATCAGATGAAGCTATGGAGCAAACACATGGAGCTTCAGCCTCAGGGAGGAACCAGTGAGGACATGTCTTTGTGTCTTTCTTGTCTCAGTGTTTGTGTCACTGACCACAACCGGCCTCAGCATAGTGACGAAGCAGCAGAAGCGAGTCCTCTCCTCCACCAGGGCCTTCCTCACCGCCTGCTTCTCCGTCTCCTCCAGCAGCAGATACTTATCACTGACGTCCTGCATGGCGCTGTCCAGCTGAGGCTGCAGGTCTCCACGGCCTGGACACACACACACACACACACAATGACCATCTAATGTTCTCCTTCCTGATTGGACGTTTCTGTGGCAGGTGATGTCAGGGTGTAAACTTACCAAACACATCAGCTGTGTGGAGCAGAGCATGATGGGAACCAGCAGAACGGGAGGAGAAAGAGAGATGACGTTTTAAACTCAGATCCTCATAAGATCAGAGCCTTTAAATACCCCCCCCCCCCCGAACACTGATTGTTTCATCAGAAGTGACTCATAGTGGAGTCTTCTCACGAGCAGCCACAGATCACAGACCTTTCTTTGCTTTCTTCTGCAGCTTCAGAGTGTCGGACGACTTCTTCTTGATCTCCTGACGAGCCTTCTTATACTCTGCAGAGCAAACACATCGTGTGTGAAGGACACAAAGAAAACGATACACACATCTAAACAACACAGAGAAATCACTCAGGATCATCAGGGAGGAAGTAGTTAGAGGTTGTGTGTCTGTGTGCGTGTGTGCATGTGTGTGTGTGTGTGTGTACCTTTGGCGTGGTCTTTGTCCAGAGTGTTGGCGACTTTCTTCCACTCCTCCATCTGCTCCTGGAGTGGGTTGATCAGACAGTCCAGAAACACCCTGGAAACACACACACACACACACACACACACACACACACACACACACACACACACACACACACACACACACACACACTTATATGTTAATATGTGTGTTTACATCCTCCAGCTGTTCTGGATGTCTCATCCTCTCATTTCCCTCTGATCGACTCCCTCCGTCCTGAGAGAGCTAATGGAGGGAGGAAGATGAAGAAGAGGAGGGAGGAGAGGAAGATGAAGAAGAGGAGGACGAGGGGCTCATGACACAGTTTTCACAGGTAAACCTGCAGAGAACTAAACAGACACACAATAATAATAATGATAATAAGAGTAATAATTAGTTATAAAATAGGGAAATTAATCAGGATAATTGTTTTTGTGTCCTGCTCTAACACACACTGAAGAGAGAGAGAGAGAGAGAGAGAGAGAGAGAGAGAGAGAGATGGAAGATGAATAGTTGGAGCAGGAAGAGGAGGAGCAGGTTGCCATGGAGATGCTACACCTGTTCATCACACACACACACACACACAAACACACACACACACACACACACACACAAACACACATCTACTCACATGGAGAACTGGCGGAGCTTGGCCTCGATGCTTCGGTGCCTCATGCACATCCTGGTGAGAGCTGAACCGATGTCCCTCGTCCCGCCTGAAAACACACACACACACACACAGACACAGAGACAAAGACACACAATATATTGATAAAAGTGTTGGAAGCAGCAGACAGTTGAGAAGTGACATTTCAGGTTTAACACGATAAGAAGACATGTGACTGAAACATCAAATACAGCAATATGACAAATATCTGTCGAGTTCCAACAACAACTCGAGACTTTATAAACCTCACAACAGGAAGTGACATCGTCCAGAAGCTCAGCACGACCCGTCACATTAAAACGAGCAATGAGAAGAGGTCTTGTCTTCTCATAAGTGAATGAGGTCAGAGGTCATGATTAGGGATTCACCCTGTTTGTCTTGCTCAAGGACACTCGGGCAGGGTGCAGACAGCAGGAGGCAGGACGGCTCGCCAAGGGGCCAGATGGTCGTCCTCTCTCTCCCCGAGACAGAACACTCCCTCCTGGGGAAGAGGTCACCAGAGCTCAGCCTGTCAGCCTGGAGCTCCAACAATAACCTCCAGCCCGTGCACACGCTAACACTCACGCTAACACTCACATACACGCTAACAATCACGCACACGCTAACGCTCACACACACGCTCATCATACATGCTACACTTGTGAGAACCAATGATATCCACTTCAAACCAAATTAAAATCCTTCAACTTGAAATAAAAGAAAAACTTAAATAAAAGAATCTCTCACATGTTTTATTTGATATGATCTTTAACATTCTCTCACATCTTCTCTTAACTATAACTTTCTCACTGTCCTGTGTCTGTGTAGGGTCCTCACAAGTATAGAGGAGAGAGAGTGTGTGCGCGAGTGTGTGTGAGTGTGTGTGTGTGTGTGTGTCTGTGTGTGTGGGGTGGGGTAGAGAGCACTGCATTGCACCACTGACACCTCTTTCTCTCCTCTGCTCTTCCCTCTTCTCCTCTCTACATGTTCACTTTCCTTCCTCCTCTCCCTCCTTCTCCTCCTCCTCCTCCTCCTCCTCCTCCTCTTCCTCTGTCACACCTAACGTCTCCATATCCCTCCTCCTTCACCCTTTCTTTTTTTCAGCCTCCTTAGAGAAGTGGCAGCGACCAGGACGTTTATTAACCTAATGATCAAAATGTTCCTTTGTGGTAAATAGAGCGTCACTCTAGCTGCTCACAATCACACACAAATGTCACTCCTCTAAATATGTCAGATTTTAAAGTGTCGCTCTAGGATCCACGAGGCGTCTCCGGTCCGGTTTGATCCTTCCACCGAGTTCTGTGGGAATCCTTCGAGTGCATTAGCTTCATCCCTCCGACTGAATATGAGATCGGGTGAAACCGCGTGTGATTCTGATCTGGATTTAGTTTTTAGGGGGTGATTGTTATTCAGCTGCTCGTCAGACACAAATCCTCCATTCATCTGTGTCCGACTGGATATCTGACTGTGTTCAACACTCTGCAGGAAACTCTGGTGCACACGGTCAATGCACGTTGATGCAGTGAAGTCTGTCTGGTGCTGAAGTGGCCGATCAGCTCAGTGGAGGTCTGTTCTCTCCCAGTGTCGTCCCAGTGATTCCAGTCTGCAGGATGTTCAAAAGACTTTAATAACATCACTGTGTGGATTCAACTGGAGGACGGCTGGGATCCGACCCATTAACAGGATCTGTTCAGAGACACATCTGTATCTGTGTTTGATGAGAAAACTCTCCACACAGGAAAGATCTTTGTCCTCATTCACATATTCAGTGACACAGTTGCTGGAGTTTCCTGTTGTTAGCAGACGAGTTGAGTTCCTGCAGGTCACAGACAGTCGATTAGTTCCTGGTCAATTCAGCTGATTGACCCAGCTCTGGACTCACACTGGGCCTGTGTGCGTGAGTGTGTGTGTCTGTGTGTGTGTGTGTGTGTGTGTGTGTGTGTGACCCACTTCTCTGTCTGACCTGCAGCCGGTTCGCTCTGATCGAGGCCTCGAGGCTCAGCCGCTGCACACGAGACCGAGCGCGACCGTCAGAGGAAGCGAGGACGAGTCAACGTGCAGGAAACCAGCGATTATCAAAGATCCAAATAATGTGAGGACGAGAAGAACGAGTTGACGTCTGAGACAAACTGTCAGATCGATCAAAACTTGAAAAAGACGAAGGTTGGTTTTATGAAGTTTGACTTGCAAACAATTTAAATCTGAAACCACGTTTGATTCTGTCTGGAAACACGAATCCCTTCATTCTCCTCAATGAGGTTGATGAATCAGATTCATG
>CM028872.1:20090299-20105728 GCA_016801935.1 Platichthys stellatus
GAAGTCTCCCTCCTCTCCAGTCAGCTGCCACGCTACAGGTTTCTACCCCGACAGTGCCATGTTGTTCTGGAGGAGAGAGGGGGAGGAGCTTCATGAGGACGTGTACCTCGGAGAGGTCCTCCCCAACCATGATGGAACCTTCCAGATGAGCTCTGACCTGAAGGTTTCATCCATCTCCCCTGAAGACTGGAGGAGCTACGAGTGTGTGTTCCAGATCTCTGGTGAGAAGGAGGACATCATCACCAAACTGGACAAAGACTCAGTCCAGTCCAACAGAGGTGAGACTGGAACCAGTGAGGACATTTATAAATGTTTAAATTCACTTGTCTGATTTTATTCCATGAAGTGTTTCTGCAGGTTTCAACTAGAGCCATACTGGTTTATCACTGGTCAGATGTGAGCCTTTCACAGACAGACTGGGATCAGGGTGGATGTTTAATATGAAAACTTTTATAAAATAATTTATCTTAATTTCTGGAAAGTGGGAGGAAGTGGAGACGTGTCGTCTGTGTTTATTTCCATTAGTCTCTGATTTCAACATGTGAACATTAAAGTCACTGTTAAGACTCGACTGCTGCTCTGTTGTAGAAGATGAGTCCATGAAATGATTTAGTTACTGGAAGTAAAGTTTAAGACAAACCAGCGTGAAGAAGCACAGATACAGTCATTATGTACAGATGAAAACTGAAAGTAGAACCAACAGCAGGACAAACTCACACGTTTAGTGTCTGTGTGTGTTTGTTGTGTCTCAGGACAGGATTGTGGCTCAGGGAGATTCTTGTCGTCCAACCTGCTTCATCTGTTCAGGTTGTGATGCTTTGTTTTTTTATTCCACTCAACAGAGAAGCCCACCGACTGGACCACCATCATCATCATCATCATCACTGCAGTGGTTGCTCTCGCTGTCGTCAGCGCTGTCATTGGATTCATGGTGTACAGGAAGAAGAAAGGTGAGAGACCAACACAGAAGCTTTGTCCTGTTGTTTTGATTTGAGACTTTCTAATTAATGCTCGTTCAGATCAAACCTCATGAAACAAACTTCAGTTCCTCAAACACCAACGTCTGTTTCAAGAGCTGCAGGGTTCACACAAAGTTTTCTAACTTCCCTCTGCACCATAGACTGTTTATAAAAAGCTCTGCGCACAGCGTCCAGCACACAAACAACAACAAGTGACAGAATGTTGTCGATCGTTTGAGGAGAATCGCCACGAGAGAAAAACATGACACAATCCTGTTTGTGTTTTTACTGTAATAACTGAAATCCTTTGTATTTTCTTTTCACTTCAGCCCAATGTACTTCACTTCATAAGTAAAACTTCTATTTCTATTCTGTATTCTCAATTTTTTCAAAATGTCCACAAATGTTCACTCAGGCCTCGTCTACACTTCTGCCCATATTTATTTCAGTGGATACGAGTCTCCCCACAGGAACCTGACCCAGTGCAGGACTCTAGTAAACCCTCTGTAGATTAGATAGTGTTGATTTTGTGCTGAAGAGAGTTTTCAGGACTGTTCCCTGCTGTGTTGGTGGTTTGTAATGAAAGTGTCTGTTCAGAGGAGGATGGACTAACAATGTGTTTCTGACCTCACAGCTGGAAAATATCCAGGTTCCTTACAGCCGCTGACATCAAGTGATGGAGGTTCTAGTACCTCAAGTGAGGCGTCCTACTGAACACAGTGAGTTGCTTCATCTGTTCAACAAAACTGACTCAAACTAAGTGCAAAGTAAAGTATGTGTGATCATGTGTAAACCCTCTGTTTGAATTAGAAATAAAAAAATCAGCTGAGAGCGAGAAACAGATCAGAAACCTTCACGTTAATAGGACAGATTAAATGTTGAATTCAAACACAAATATCAGCAGTGACAGTGATAAACCCAATATTTAGGGCTTATCAATTAAAGATTACTGATTTTTTTCTGAGTCAACTTTAATTTCACTGAGAGAATCATGGAAATATTAGGTCTCAATACTGTAGATATATGAAATACGTGGCTTTGTGGAACTGATCATTTCATTTTTTTTATCACCACAGTCTCCCCCTTACGCTGGGAACTCATTGATTATTCATCACTCAAATCATAAAGTGATATTCAGGGTCAGACATTGATTGAAATACAAACAACGCAACTGACAAATT
Organism: Platichthys stellatus; assembly: GCA_016801935.1. Taxonomy (NCBI): domain Eukaryota; kingdom Metazoa; phylum Chordata; class Actinopteri; order Pleuronectiformes; family Pleuronectidae; genus Platichthys; species Platichthys stellatus. The sequence goes on from CM028872.1 coordinate 20,092,440, forward strand.
AGAAAAATAAAAGGTGGCGTTGATTAAATTTGATCTTTTAGTTAAAAATAAGAAATGTAAACTTCCCTCTGATAAACATTTGTTTAAATATTGATAAATCAAATGACTATTATTACTTTTTCTTTATCTGGAGTGAAGTAAAACACATTTTCAAAAACAATGAAAGTATCACAACACTGTTCAAATGCAGTTAATTTAAAGAACATTTTTGTTCCAGTTTAATATTCCTGGTGTTGGGGCATCCTTGTAAAATCATTAAAATAATACAAATCTAAATATACATACATAGACACCCCCACACCTTAGGATCTGGAAATATAATCTGTCTCATGATTCCATAAATCTGTTGGTTTGTGACTCACGTATCTCGAGAACCGTTCATTTTATCAGCTTCACACTGGACCTGTGTGTTGTTCAGGGCCCAAGGAAGTGCAGCGTTGAATCTGGTGTGATTTGGACAAGTGATACAATCAATGTTAAAAGAATTCAGTACAAAATTTGTTTTCCAGTTAAAGTGTAAATATTCAGATTTTATTTTATTTCTAATTTGGCCTGAACAAGAAATGAATTAATCAAGAGTTGCTTGTTTTGTTTCTTTGGTTATATTCATGCTTTGCTGTGTTCTTGACCTTTAAAGTTCATTTTAGTGGAGATTATAAAAAGGTTGTGGGATGTTTTAAGTATCTCATATGAAATGTTGTGTTATTATTTCCTGTTAGTTTTAAGGGACAAGGGACTTTTCAGTTTTAGCCTTGATAACATATTTACTTATCTTTAGTGAGTTTAAAAACTTCACATTTTCTCAAAGCTGTGAGTTCTAGTGTCCCTGCTCGTCAGGCTCCAGAGGATTCAAGCGGTTTATTCCACATGCAGACTTGAAATTGATCAGCCTGAGCAGTGACGTTCTCCATATGAACATTTGAATACATTCATATCGTTTTTTTTTTGTTTTTTTTACAGTGTAGAAACTGAATGTTGGGGCTAAATTTTTCTTCTTGTGTCAGGTTTTTATGAATAAATGTTAAATTAAGCTGCTTTGCTGTTTCATTCCTTTTGTACTTGTGATATGAGTTCAGGTTTCAATCTAATTCTGTACAATACTATACAGGATAGTGTAGGTTCACTACACCGTTTTATTCTGAAAAGGACAACGGAAGTCACATTGTCTGATAATAATGGTTTAGGGTCTCTTTGTTTTTTTTAAGGTACCGGTCACAATTGTTATAATAATAATGTTCCATATATTTTAGTCATAAATGTACATGAAGCAATTACTTTTAATACAATGTACAAATTGTTTTATTTAGACAATGTGGTGCACAAGTATTTTAGCAAGAAAACCAAGACAACAGAAATGTATGTAATGTTATTACACCCACAAAGCACACTTCAATTATACATTGATAGGATTTATTTAAATAGTTCCAAATTCTTTATTTTCACTCCACCAGAATTATCTGTTTGTGCCATTATCTTCTCCTTTCTAAGTTCATTTTATTTACTAATAGATAAAGCATCATTCCTACATTAGTCTGAACGACAGACACACACTCACTAACACACAGTGAAACTAAAAAGCAACATGTGATGACAAAACCGAAATAACACACCAATTACAAATATCAGAATTAGTCACGTTTCTTTTAAACAAAACCAGATTAAGTTTGGAAAGTTTTCGTCTAACATTAAATGAACCATTTGTATAAAGAGGGCTTTTCTAATCTGACTGACAACACACACACACACATTCAAACTGCACTGCTACACACACATCAGTCACATTGCCAGAGCAGCACAACAGGGGGAAGCTCAGTTCAGGATCCTGCTCAAAGACACTTCTGAGCAGCCGGGGATCGACCCACCGACCATTTGGTTGGTGGCACGCTCTAGCTCCCACTTTACCGCACACACACACACACACACACACACACACACACACACACACACACACACACACACACACACACACACACACACACACACACACACACACACACACACACACGCACATGCACATGCACATACACTCAGGTATTTTCCTTCTCAGTGGTGATCAGTGTTGTACAGGGAGCATCATCAAACATATTTGTTGTTCTATTTCCAGTGTTTGTCAAATGATCCAGTTTCCAACAATATGTCACTTTACAGGAGAATAATACAACAGGATTTTTTAGATGAGCAGAAACCCGTTTCCTTTCAAACGTACCTGATTCCTGCCTCTTATTACTTTTGCCCAAAATTATATAATGTGAAAATAGTTAAAACAGAATTAAATAAAGCTCAAGAAGGCGTTCAGCAAGATCTGTAGAAAAATACAACCCTTTAAAAACAAATGTTCACACAGATTTATCGCTAAGCTCGACATAATTGTCTGAAAGAAATAATAAAACTTCGCTCCAGAGTTTTCAAAGCAGACGGTTGGTGCTGGTGGCTCAGTGTCACTCCTCAGTCGACTTCTTTACTTCTCTTTCTGTCAGAGGGAAATGTGGAAAGTTATTATGGAGAGGTGAGCCTCACAGAGCAGCTCCAAAAAGATACAACACTTATCTAAACACATTCAGGAATATTTTTATATTGTTATTATTATTGGTGTTTGAAAAAGTTACCTTTTCCACTTTATCTTCACCATCAGTGCCTGTAAACAGTGAAATAAACAACAGACAGTTAAAAAGACAACAATTACATTTAGTTTAATTAAATTGTATTAATATTAAAGCAGTGTCCGTTCTAACCCGTTCTATTTGGTCTGTTGTGATTTCTCTGAAACTGTAAAAATGACCTGCAGTAATTGAGCTGCAGGAAATAAAGAGCAGCTGCAGGACTCAGTCCACAGAAGCTGGAGTAAAGACCTGCTGCTGTTGCTCAGAGCTGTTCACCTGTTTATTTAAAGCTCAGAGAAGTTCGACTCCATGTGCAGAAGCTGAACTGCAGAATCAGTGTTTGTTGCCCTGAACCTGTTGTTGTCATGATCGACAACGTCACTTTTGTTGAGGAGTCTCAGAAGCTGCTGCTACAAAGCGCTGGTCGCCTGTTTAGTCAAAGTTCATTAATATCGAAGTTATCAAACTGCTCTGAATTCAACACAACACTGAACAGGACCTTCAACAATTCACATGAAAAGCTGATGAACGGTTCTCGAGATTTGCAAAACACTGACAGACAGAGATGTCTGGAAGTAGTAGATAGATGGTGAGAGAGTATCAAGCCTTTTGCAGCTTGAAGCCACTAAATGGTTCAGATCATTCACATGAATAAAATTATTATTGTCAGTTTAGAAATAATGTTTCTGTTCAATTGCTGTTGTTTGATTTGATACCTGAGCTGGAAACGGTCCAGGAGACGAACTTGATGAGACCGTAGAGCACGAGCGCCACACCAACCATCGCCATCGAGTCCTCGATAGACGGAGAACCGAATCCTGTACCAGAGAAGAGCACACAATTCAAGCCTTAATGGATTCTCTCATATCAGATTTGCTTCTTTATTTTCAATCAGGATGAAAATTATTCATTTAATCTTCAACATTTCACTGTCACATTTAGCAAACGAGTTAAACGATCCCCCATAGAAAGCTATTTCTCTCAAGGATGAAATGAAAAGTGTGAACATCAGTTTTACTTCAACATCACTTTGACTCTTTGCTTTTATTTCATTCTATATCCATATCTTATATTAACAAAACCAAATTCCTCCACGTTACCGATGACACTGAGGGCCGTGCTGGCCCGTCTTGTGCCTCCAGGGTGGACGGCCACACAGGTGAGCTCCCCCCCCATGCCCAGGTTAGAGGTGTCCAGCTCCAGCCGGGCACTCTGGCCGTAGGTGCCATCCCACGCCTGCCTGTGGCCCGTTACGCTGGCTGAATCCAGAGGTCTGGACTTCCCATCTGCGCCTTTGAACTCCCAGCTCAGCTCCAGGGAGAGCGGGGCGAAGCCGGACGCTTCACACTGAACAACCAGAGTCTGTCCGGGAACAGCGAGGGGCAGAGGGGAGGGGTGGATGGAGAGGGATGGAGGTTCTGAAAACAAACAAGAGAAAGTTCATCATTTTACTCTTGTTCCCAATGAAATCACGTTTATTACAGAGCTGGTGCTAATTCTATATTTCAATGTGGTTTGAAAGCAAATGTTGTGCAGTTGATAGAGCTGCGTTTCCATCCATGTGAGTATAGATGGAGATTAATACTGATTGAAAGCCAAAATGTTCGAGTGGACAGAGATGATTCTTCTCGGACTCAAACAACATCCTTCCACAAAATTTACTGAAAATCTGCTCCGATGTTTTTGTTTGATCTTGTTTACAAAAAATAAATAAAAACCAAATAACAAACAACAGGGGGGAGAACATCATCTTTTCCCTCACCCACGATCTCAAGCTCCATCGCCACCTGAGCCTGGAGGTACGGCAGATGCACGGTGCAGATATACGTCCCGGAGTGACGCACTCTGGTCTCCTGCAGGATCAGGGACGCATTTCCTTTCTGGTGCAAACCCTCAAAGTCCAGTGTGGCCCCTTCCTCCTGGGTGTCAGCCACACGGTCTGTCTTGCCGTCGTAAGCCAGAACCAGTCGTCCTTTGCCTCTGAACTGGTAACGCCACTCGACGGCGAAACCCGAGCCGGACAGAGGCGAGGAAGGATCGACCCAGAAACCACAGTCCAGCAGCACTGGCTCCCCGAGCCGGGCCTGCACTGAGACGGTTCTACTGCTGACACTCAGGATCACTGAGGAAACAGGAGGAGGGAGAGATTCAAACTACCACACACGACTCAGGTGTGATCAACATTTTCCCCAGTGTTACCATTTGAGTCTTTGGTTCCCGTGGGAGCCCGCATGATGCTGGAAATGACCAGCTGTTTGTTGAGCCCCAGCAGCGCAGCCGAGAACCAATCAGCTTGCAGGTACACGGGGCTGGAGCCAGAGACTGTGAGTGGAGCAACCCATTGGAGAGTGGAGGGCTGATGCAGGAAGGGGCTGATCTCACACTGGGCCTTCTGCACCGAGCCTCTGGTGGGGGGGCTGAGGGACTGGTGGCAGAGCGTGGCAGCCGGGTCTGAGGACAGAGTCAGAAAGTTAACATGTGACCATGGACTGTAGTTAAAGATGGACGACGCGTCTCCACTTCCTCCAAACATCCAGAAATGAAGCCAAACATCCTGAATACGAACGCTGCCATCTTGTGCATCTGGAGCCAGAGACTGTGGAGTAGATATCAGGGGACGAGCCGCGGCAGCAAGGTCCCGTCTGTCTCATCTTGATCTCACCTGTAATAAAGAAGACTCTGTCCGGGTCGATGTCGGAGGGAATCTGTTCTGACGCTGCGTCTCGGCTGTTTGCGTCTGTGCTGATATGAAGCAGAGACTTCTCCTGGGTCGTGGCTCCTCTACGACCCACATGGTCCTGGACTAACCAGCACTCCACCGCCGGACACCTGCTGCTGCTGCTGCTGGCTTTAGAGAATTTAACAAGAAGATGACAGAGAAATAAGAGAAATAAAGTTGAGTTTAATAAGATTACACAATACTGATATAGCCCGTATTAATGTGTAATCAGTGGTGACAATACTCCATCAGTCCCCCTGTATTTACCAGTGAATAACAGAGTTAACCTGCTGTAGTTCCATTCACTAATAAGTCTGTTGCAGTTTCAGTGTCATAGGAAATGAAAATGAAAATCAATTAATCATAATATCTTCTGGGAAAATATCAAAAAATGGCTGTTAAAATGTATAGTAAAATCTTGATTAACTGCAGGTTACTACAACAACATTATTATTATTATTATATTTATTATTATTAGTAGTAGTTTTTTAGTTCACTCTGCCCTTTCGTTTTCGAGCCTGGTGTAATAACATTTTCCACCACGAGAAGGCGGGGTGCACAACGCTACTGCACGCTTCAAACCAGACTCCATTCAGAAATATACTGAAAGTTTAAAGACGTGATCTCAAATGGGCCAAATAAATTAAATAAGATATTTGAAACAGTAACTGTGCCTTTACGCTAAATTCGGCTCAGATATGACTCAGTCACGTTTTACTGTATTACAATAAACTGAAAGTACAAGCTGTTTGTATACAGTATATCCTTCCTTATGTGTTAAAAAAAAGACTTAAGTGACAAATACTAATAAACATTAGGAATCATATGTGTCCATTTATATTGCAGGTCGGTTAGTTATTGTATTACATGCCAGATGGAGAGTTGATCTCTACATGAATGTGTGTTTCCGGTTTCTAAAACGACACAGAAAGGTGAACCTACCTTGGAGGCAGCAGGTGACAGTGAGCAGGCAGAGTTTATAAATGGTAGAAATCTCGGTCATGGTGTTTGTTTCTCTTCTGCTGACAGGTTTTTCTCCGAGCTGCTGATAACACTCAGACTCTAGTGTGGAGCGATCACTGGTTTTCCCCTCAAGTCCATTTTCATTTTAGTTTCACTTTCACTGACACACAGTTTGTCAAGTCAGGCACGAAAAACAATTCATGTTCCGGTTGCGATTTCATAATAAAACCGAATAAAAAGCGTGTGTTACAGTGATGGTACAATGGCCCCGAAGTACAAAACACAACGTCATCAAGATCCGTAAATTATTCTCTGAGAATCAAAATGTTCAACAATAAACAAAATCACTGAATCTGAATGGTGTCCCCCCCCCTCCACACAAAAACACACAAACAAACAAATCCAGACGAAAACAACTTCCCTGAAGAAATAAAACTGAGGAGGAACCGAAACAAAAAAAATCAACCCTACTAGAAGATGTCAGCAAAACATATTCTATTCCAAGCTCATGTTTAGTTTAAGTGTTTGCTCTTAATGGATTAGATTCATTAATTCATCTAAATACGAATTTATGTATACATTACTTAATTACGAGGAGAATCTGGACAGAGGTCACAAAAAGACAAGAGAAACACAAACACGAGTTGGTCTTGAATAAAGCTTTGGGTCTCATCTGGTGTAATGCGTCACCATCAAAAAGTTCACAGCCCATGTTCACATATACTTTTAACATGCAAATAATTTGTATGAGATTATTGCAATATTATTGCATCATATATTTTCCTTTTTACGATGCAGCGTCTTGTCATTTTTAAGTTAATGTCCACACTTTATTTGTATTTTGTGTGTGTGTGTGTGTGTGTGTGTGTGTGTGTGTGTGTGTGTGTGCGTGTGTGCGTGTTACATGACAAAGTTTGATCACTGTTTACCTTTGACTGTGTTTGTGCAGAATGTGGACAAACGAGGAGAACAAGAAGCCTCCGTCTCCTGAAAGAGACAAATGAAACCATCACAGTGATCCGCCCTCAGATCAAGCATCAAGACTCAGTGTCATATCACCAAAGAAAAGCGAACAGTCATGTGATTTACCAGAAACTGGTGTGTGCTGTTTCTGCCTGGTGGGGGCGCTGTGGCCCTGTGAGAACTGAACAAGAGATCTAACCCAAACACACACAGACACATGTATATAAACACTGTCCTCCTCCTTGATTTCAGAGGACATTTTATTGACTGACATTGATTTTCTGGAGATGAACTCAAACCTTCAGTAAAACCTTTTCCAAAACTAAAATATAATATAATATACTGTATATATAAAACATTTCTTTACTCCTCTTCACACAAGCCCTCAGGTGTGTGTTGGGACCTTCACAGTGGGACAGAGACCAGGTTCTCAATGAGATGACATCACTACCTCACAGTGTCTCTGTTGAACTGTCTCAGTGAACTCTTATGGTCGAGTGTGGGATGAAACTTTCTCCAACAAGCCTCAGTGTCGCTAAGATCAATTCAGTGGAACACGAATGATGAGACATTTTATAAAGTGCTTCGTGAACAGAAAGTCGAGAGTGAAACAGAAATGAAACACAACATCAGCTGTTCAAACATCAACACAAGAGTTAAATTTCTCTTGTCTGAGCAGTTTTCAGCAACACAACAGAACTGAGTCTGATCTGATGCTCGTGTTCTCTTTCTGCTTCGGTTTGATTATTTATCTTGTGAGTGAAACAGAAGTAAAATATGAGTTCATGTTCACTATCTTGTGTTATTAAATTGTCTGTCTTAATAATGGGGCTCATCTGTGTTAGTTAATTGTTTGCTCCTGTGTGTGTTTGTGGTGAGGGGGGGGGGGCGCGCTTGTTTTCTAATATGTAGATTTGGTACAAGTTTGGATTCTGAACGAACTGATTAGTTTTGTTAGTTAAAGGTCAAAGGTGAAGTCACAAAATATGTTTTGGCCTCTTGAATGTGACGTCTGACCTCTTAAAAGGAATTTCTTCAACTTGAGATGAACTGGTTAGATTTAAGATGTCAAAAGTAAAGGTCATGGAGACCTCGTATGAATCTGGAAAAATAAACGTGTAGAAAGATGTAGACAGAAACTGCACTGGTACAAATACATTATCCTACAAATACAGTAATCCTATAAACAGATTATTTTACATATGTGTTGCACTACATATAAATGATCTTCATTATCATACAAGTACATTATCCTACAAGTACAATATCCTAAAAATACAATGATACAATAAACACATTATCTTACAAATGTGTTGCACTACATATAATATATCTTATAACTATATTATTCAACTAAACAGGGTGTGAAGTTATAACTACGCAGTTCGTTACTTTCACTTTTCCTTCTACAACCTCAGTGGATGAGTTTCACCCGGTTTTAAGTGACGTAGAGGCTGACCCTAAATTCCCATTGGCTCAGAGGATGAGCCTCACAGTTTCTCCTCATTTCCCTGGTTATGTCTCTTTTCTCCACAGTCAGGTCTCTCTCTTTCAGTGGAGACAGGAGCTCATCTACCTTCAGCTCAGTTAAGAGGACCACACCACCACTCACCATGTTCACGGTTCTTTCCCTGCTTCTACTGGCGGGAGCACACAGCGCGACGGCTCGTGAGTTAAAGTCACGTTTCTACTTTATTTTACTGTGTTTGGTCGATTTGAAGTGAAAAGGAAAATGCTCCATGTTTTTAAAAGAGACTAAAATGATTTGAGGTCTATAGTAATGTTTGATGTTTGGTTCCTTCGCTGGAGAATTTTAATAACGTTTCAAAGACTTGATTTAAAAGTTCATGTTGGTGAATGTCATCGATCTCATGTCAGAAGGAAAGATTATATTCTATTTCTGAAAAGATCAACTGAACAGGGACTTTTCTTTCTTTGGATCTGGACCGTTATTTGATTTCTTACTTTGGTCAGAACCATTAAGATCCACACGGTCCGAACTGGTTCTGGACGAAATGACGCAGCGATTGTGAAGTGAAAGAGTTCAACAGACTGGGATGAATCAGGAACCAGTGAAACACGAAGCCACGTTTAAACTCAGCGATAAAACAGAGTTTCTGGTCTCGTGCACATTATGAACTTTATTATTTCAGACTTAGTTATTCATGACGTGTCTCATGTTTCATGTTGGTTTATAAAAAGCTGTGCATAAACAACAGGTTCAGTCTGTTGATATGAATCAAGACTGTTATTTATGTAAATATATATATTTTAGCATAATTATATTATTTATGATTCATCTCCCTGCGACTCAAACACCTCAGTTATTCATCTAAACTGTGGAAACTGACAAATAAGGCGACGACTCACGTTTGGGTTTTTATTGTAGTCAGTAGGTGGCGCTGTTTTCATAGTAACAGGAAGCTGCTGAGCACAAACAGCTTCCTGCTTTGTTGTTACAATGTTCAACATCATGTAGGCTGATAAAGACTGTGAGTGACGTCACTGACATGAGATATTACTAATTAATGATCTGTTATCAATGTGTGTCATAAGTATTTGACTTTGACATCTTAGGAATCAGAGCCAAACACACAGATAAATTATTTTCTGTCGATGGATCTGAATCAGAAATGTTGTTGACAACCTCATGAACATGTTGTTGTTGTTGTCAAATATTTTCTGAGTCTATACATTTAAAAAATAGTCAAGCCCTTCCTGTAACAATGTCCCACTTTGTTTTGTTAACTGGGTCCAGTATAAATTAATTTGTGTATATATGGATGAATATATTGATATATAAAGAGAGAGAAACCAACTATTTAAGGACTTTAAGAATAAAAGTCTCACTTCACATTAAATACTCTGCAGTAGAAAATATTATTTTCTAATATTAAACATTTGAGTCGTTAGATTGAATCCATTTTTAAGATGTAGCAGAATATTCAAAGTAAAGAGAGTCTGGACTCTGGACTGAATTTGTTTTTGTGTTTGTTTACCTCACAACAGCTGAAGTTGTGTTGAATGTGCTTCATGTCTTCTTGACTCTGAGTGATTTATAAAACAGTTTGAAAACTAAAGTCATGACTTGAACTTTTTCTTGCAGGGATTCACTCTATGAAGAATTTCTACACTGTGTCGTCTCAAGTCCCAAACCTTCCAGAGTTTGTGTATGTTGGTTTGGTTGATGACGTTCAGACCGAATACTATGACAGCAACACAGAGAAACTAGAACCCAAACAGGACTGGATGTTAAAGGCAACTGATGCACAGTACTGGGAGAGGTACACTGGGATCCTTTTGGGTTACCAGCAGGTCAACAAAAACAACTTGGAAATCTTTAAGAAACTCTTCAACCAAACTGGAGGTTTGTTTACATTTCACTCGCTAATAATAACACAACACACACACATACACTCACTCTCTCACAAACATTAACACACACTGACACAAACAAACACATTACAGTTTTTTACGATTGCATAAACACTAAAATCCAAAGTATAACACAATTATCAAACCTGACACTCAAGGAGCAAAACATGGCCCAGATCTGCACCACTATAAGCACAATGTCAGCTTCACACTTTTTGCAAAACAATACACAAAGTGATCTGCAAAACACTAAACACACTTGTATACATTAAACACAGAAGGATATCAAGATGTCACTTCCTTGCAATTCCTAAGCACAGCCTGTCAAATGACCACCCTATGGGCCAATTGGTTAAACACACCATGTTTAACCATTTGGCGTTTAAACACAGCATTGCTTAATTGTAGACACACCAATCAGGTTTAAGCACTATTGCAATGCAGCAGCTGAGTTCACCTGTTTTCAACCAAAATGGAGCTTGTGCTCAAAAAAGAAGAAGAGTGAGGGTGAGAGGGAGAATCCTCAGAGGTGAAGAAGGCTGCGGCTGTGGCATTAGTAATGATGTTGTGTGTGATGTTGCATACTGCACACATAACTTTCATAATGTAAATGTACTGTATTCCAGACCTATGCTGAACTTGTCTTTCACTGTATTTCACTGAGTTTTACAGATGGATGAGGAAATCACATGAATTCATATCCATAGATGAGGCAGGGTTCATAGGACAAAATCAAGAAGGAGAGGCAGAAATATCATTGGCCACGGGGCTATAATCCATGTCCCAGGGCAACGGGGGGGTAACATCACCTTTTGTGCTGCCACTACACAGAATGGGGTCCTCCTCCGTCACACCAACATGGGCCCTTACAACACACCTCACATTCTCAAATGTTTGGACCGATTACACACCATCGTCACAGCAGTAAACCACAGGCACCAGATGCAATCCATTGTCATCTGGGACAATGAGTCATTCCACCGCTCTGCTCTGGTCCAGAACTGGTTTCAACACCATCCACAGTTTACAGTACCATACCTTCCACCATACTCTCCGTTTCTAAACCCAGTCAAAGAGTTTTTCTCAGCATGGCGGTGGAGGGTTTATGATCTCCGGCCCCTCATTGAAACTCTACTGGATACAGAATTTTCTGCTTGTCTGATATTTGTCGAGCTTACAGTGTTGTGCACACTCCTGTAGCAGCATGACAACTGGGACATGTTTTGTTGTGATTCTCCATGTTGACATGTTGACTGATTTGGGGATATGGAGAGAAATAAATTCAATTTTCATGAGTCTGCAGCATTGGTCTTGTGTAGTGTTATGGTTCATGTATTGTCTATTTGCACTTTCTCGGTGTACTTCACTTACAGAACTCTAATCACTGAGAACTGGAATTGCTAAAAGTGTTTTAGGTTAGCAACAGCAGTGTGTAACTGGCTAAAGCAGAATTAAGTCATATGAAGCGTGTGTGTTTCATATGGCAAAATAATATTGTTTTGATAAAAAAGTGTAAAGTTTTTACAAGAGTGTTTAGTTTTGCAAAGGATCTGAGGTGTTGTGCTGATTGGGTGTGTGGTTGTGCTGATTGTGTTTAGTGTTTGAAACACCGGGCCCTGTTTTGAAAATCGTGCTTAAGCAATCGAAAAAACTGTAATGTGTGCATTTGATTGGGTGTTTGCGTTTGTGTTAATGTGTGTATGATTGTGTGTGCATGTTTTGGTGTGTGGGTTTGATTGTTTATGTGCCTAGGATTGTGTGTGCGTGTTTATGTGTGTGTGTGTACGTAGGATTATGTGTGCGCAACTGTGTGAGTGTGCGCGTGATTGTGTGTGCATGTTTTGGTGTGTTAGTGTAATTTTTGGGAGAGAGTTTGTGTATGTTTTGGTGTTTGTGTGAATGTGTGTGTCTTCGTGTGTGAGTGAGATTGTGTATGTGTCTTTGTGTGTGAGTGAATGTGTGTGTGTATTTGGTGTGTGTGTGTGCGTGTGTGCGTGTTTATGTGTGTGAGTGTGTGTAAGAATGTGTGAGTGTGTGTGTGCGTGCCTTTTTGTGTGTGTGGGATTGTGTTTGTGTGTGAGTTTGTGTACATGTGTGTAAGTTTGTCTGTGTTTTTCTCTGTGTACGTAAGAGTGTGTCTGTGTGAGTGTGTTTGTGTCTCTTTGTGTGTGTAAGTGAGTGTGTTTGTCTGTATGTGTTTGTTAGTGTGTGTGTGTCTGTCTGTGTGTGTGTGTCTGTCTATGTGTGTGTGTGTGTGTGTGTGTGTGTTTGTGTGTGTGTGTTTGTCTGTGAGTGTGTGTCTGTGTGTGTGTGTGTCTGTCTATGTGTGTGTGTGTGTGTGTTTGTGTGTGTGTTTGTCTGTGAGTGTGTGTCTGTGTGTCTCTGTGTGTGTCTCTGTATGTGTCCTCTGTATGTGCGAATGTGTTTGTGTGTGTGTCTCTGTGGGTGTCCTCTGTATGTGCGAATGTGTTTTTGTGTGTGTGTGTGTGTCTCTGTGTGTCTACCTGTATGTGTTTGTGTGTTTATCTGCGTGTGTGTGTTTCTGTGTTTGTGTGTCTCTCTGTGTGTGTCTCTCTGGGTGTGTCTCTCTGGGTGTGTCTATGTGTGTGTATGTGTGTGTGTCTGTGTGTGTCTCTGTGTGTGTGTGTGTGTGTGTGTCTGTGTGTGTC
>CM028872.1:20106973-20122393 GCA_016801935.1 Platichthys stellatus
CCAGGTGTGAAGGTCCACTCACATATAAACAATATAACATATCTTTTTGTTTAAAAGCAAAATATTTCAAAAACATTTCCCCAGTATAAAGAACCATCACCAAGTCTCTTACATGAAAATAATAAATCAGATTTCTGCTCCAATGACAATAAAACCCCAGAGTTTGTGTTTGTGACTCAGATTCATTTCTACGTCAGTGGTATTCACATCGGGACACAGACACGTGTCAGTGCAGCAGTCCTGATTGACAGACGTCAGAATGTGACGACTCAGCAGCGGTGACATGTGACATCACAGGAGAAGAAGGGTTTTTACAGAACATCTGGAAAGTTTTAGTTTTCTGCCAGAGGAATCTCATTGGTTGTGACTCCTCAGTGGGCGGGGCAGCGTCCCTCTGGTTATTCATGGTCATGTGATGAAGGATGAACGGCGCCGATGAAAACACGTTCACAACTTGTTGTCGACTCAGGAGAAGACTACTGCCGAGGTTTAAACCAACACACTCTAACGCAAGAGCGCCCCCTGCAGTCACATGTGGGGATAACCTCAAAGGCTTGTTAAAATTAATATACATATTTTATATATTTTGATTCATGTCACTGTTTTCTTTACTGGAAGTGGTTTCATGTGCCAAAAAACAAAGTCTGTCAATGTGCTGCGCTGGTTATTACCCATGATCCTCTGCTTCCTGACCCGGAAGAGCTGCTGCTGTAACAGATCCACCAAAATCTGTTCAGAATTCTTCATGTTTTAAAGTTTCCTGCTGAATATTGGAGATAAACTCTGGTTTTGAATAACTTCAGAGTCTTCTTAACTGATCTCAGTTCAGCTGATTGTGGATTAGTTGAAGCTGTGACTTCTCTTATTCCGTCTCATTTCAAGACCTTAAAAACTTAAACTGAGAATAATGTGTTAGAAAGGATAAGTTTGTTTTACAGTGTCATTAAAATTATATTATCCACAGAAACGGACCTGAAATATTTTCTAGTCAAGAACAAGAGGAATGTTTTAAATAATCTTTCATCATATTTTATAAAATAAACGTATATCTTTTTGCCGTCTATGTTTCCTTTAGATGAAATAAAACCCTCCGCAGGTTTTAACGGGTCGTTAACAGTCGATCAAATTAAACCATAATAAGACATAAAAAACAGTTTGTATCAGTTTCATCGCCTCTTTGGTTTTTGACATATTTTGAGATATAATTTTTGTGTCTGTCTCTAGCTTCTGCTCCTGATGTGACATTTTTTGAATTTGTGAATAGTTCCTTGTTCCGTGGAGAAGATGAATCTGTTTCCAAACAGCCGCAGATAAAAACCACTTCGCCTCTTAAAGATCCTGATGAAACCCGGCTGATCTCAGGTCAGGGAACTCTTCACCGGGAACTGTTATGAAAACTGAAAGTCGTCCGAGCACACGAGTGATTGTCCTGTAACGTTGGATTGTAAACGTCTCTCTGGCGTCAGACGGACGGAGACTCGTCCCCGGACTCGTCCTCAGACTGGAGATCAGCCGTTTCACTCTCGTCCTCGGCTGGTCTGAGATCTGTGCCGGCCAGCGACGGGGGCACGGCTACAGAGAGAGAGAGACGACAACCACAGAAACCTTACACTGAGAACAAATATGAAATATAGCTGATGATTAATAATCTAGTGTTGATTATCGTTAATTAACCAGAAACAAATCTGTAATTCTTGTTTTGAGAAAGTGATTATTCAAACCATTAGCGGGGAGGGACTTGGTGCGCTCTCGGTCCGCCTCCCTGTCGGAAGGAGGAGGGGCTGAACTCCTCAGAGACGACCACTGCCTGCCGCCGCCGGCACCAGGCTCCGCCCCTGCATCAGACTCCACCCCTGCACCAGGCTCCGCCCCTGCACCGGGGTCAAAGGCGTCGCCAGCGTCTCCGGGAAAGTCGGCTGTTGAAACGAGAGACGAGAGGAAACAGACCCGTCAGTGACCTTCAACGTGTCAGAGTGTAATCTGATTACCTGAAACACACTTAGTTACAGTGACCTTCAACATGTCAGAGTGTAATCTGATTACATGAAACACACTTAGTTACAGTGACCTTCAACGTGTCAGAGTAATCTGATTACCTGAAACACACTTAGTTACAGTGACCTTCAACGTGTCAGAGTGTAATCTGATTACCTGAAACACACTTAGTTACAGTGACCTTCAACGTGTCAGAGTGTAATCTGATTACCTGAAACACACTTAGTTACAGTGACCCTCAACGTGTCAGAGTGTAATCTGATTACCAAAAAAACACTTAGTTACAGGTGTAACTGAGATAAAATAAATAAAAGTTATAATGCTGACGCCGACGTGTGAAGTGAAACACAGTTTGTCACTTTGTGAAACGCCCCCCCCCCCCCCTTCTCTGTGATTACACAGAAGAGACATCGCTTTAAAGAACACAGACTTCCTCTAAGAGTTAATTACACAAGTCGAGTGTGGA
Source organism: Platichthys stellatus (assembly GCA_016801935.1). NCBI lineage: Eukaryota > Metazoa > Chordata > Actinopteri > Pleuronectiformes > Pleuronectidae > Platichthys > Platichthys stellatus. Next base: position 20,109,435 of record CM028872.1, read on the forward strand.
CGCACAACACGCACACTGACACTCGGTTCATTAAACACGTGACCTGTTAAACTGACGGTTACATCTTCAGCTCACGGTGACTCATCGGAACAAACAACAGATTTCCCAGCAGCCACTGCAGCGTGCTGGTGATTGGATGATTGTTTTTAACACAAACTGAGGACAGAGTTGTTGGATTCTTAGTTTCTTATTTTTCTTTCTTGGATCCGAAACTCATCGAAGAAAATAAACTGATAAAGAAAGTAGAAGCTTCAATATGAACCTAAAACTGATAAATAATAAAAGTACTAAATTGATCTGGAACTATAACATAAAATGATAATTGATTATTCTGGTTCATCAGGATATTTTTATCAGTTTTAAATCAGTTTTAAATACATATCTGACAGTGGACCATGAAAAAGTAGTTAAATGTATCTGACTTTTTATTGTAATTTGACTTTTCGAAAGTCAATTTGCATCAAGTAATATTGTAAAGCTGAAAAATAGTAAATAATTAAATGTTTAAATCCTTCTTCTAAAACTGAAGTGAACAAACCGTTTTGTGTTTGTTTTAATTTTCCACATAGAGTTTAAATCTATAAGTGATATTGCTGCTGCCAGGGTCGAGTGTGTGGAAGTCGAACAGGGAATCGAACAGAGACACGAACCGTCCACTGGCGACAGGCGTCCTGCAGAGTTGCTGCTCACGCTCTCTCGCTCCTGCTCCGACGGCGCCCTCTTCAGGCGAGGAGCAGGAAGTGGAGCTTTGGCTGCTGGAGCCTCAGAGGAGTCGTCTGAGAAGAGAAACACAGACGGAGATTTAATCTACTTCCTGCTTGAGATGAAAATTTTACTTCCTGCTTGAGATGACAAATCTACTTCCTGCTTGAGATGACAAATCTACTTCCTGCTTGAGATGACAAATCTACTTCCTGCTTGAGATTGAGCAGAAGACCAAGTGAAGAGTTGTGTACCGTGAACCGAGATGCTGCCAGGCGGGGGTCTGGTGGGACTGGTGGGACTGGTGGGACCCGTGGGACTGATGGGACTGGTGGGACCCGTGGGACCCGGCGGGGGTTTGGCGGCCTGGCACGGAGGCGGTCTTGGGATGACGCTCGGCGGTTTGGACCGGGGGGGCGGGTCCGGTCGGGACTCCTCGTTCTCTGCTGGGGCGGGGGGGTGAATGTCGGTCGTGGCTGCAGGATGAGAAGTTTTACTTTTCATGATACAGTTTAAATCGATCAATATATTTATGAGTATCAGGATATTAAAGAGATTCACCTCTGTCTGCGTCCACTTTGTCCTGAGAGGACGAGGACTCAGTCTGAAACACACACAGGGTTCATGTGTCCCCGAGGACACGTCAGTCATCAGCAGCGCACACGTTCTAATGGAATCAGTTAAAGACTCAATGAGACCACACCCACCTTCTTCACAGCCCTTCTCTCCTGACGGGCCTTCATCTCAGCCATCAGGTCCAGTCCCATCATCGGAACGCCAATATGACGAGGCTTGTGGGGCTGCTCCTTCTTCTCCTCCTCCTCCTCTCCCACCTCCTCCTGCTTCTCCTCCTCAGCAGCAGGTGGACAGACCTCCGTCTCTGAATCTGAGTGGATCAGGGTCGGCGCCCTGTGGAGCTCCTGATGCGGCTCTGCAGGGGATGTGGGCGTCGGCTCCTCAGTCACGGGGCCGATAGAAGAGGAGGGGGCGGTGCTGGAGGTCACATGCTGAGGAGGCGGGATGGCGGCGGGCTGAGGAGGCGGGATGGCGGCGGCTCCAAGGCTCTTCTCCGAGCGGGACGTCCGGGACTTGATGAGGTTGAAGAAGCCGCTCTTCCTCGTCTCACGTTTCTTTTCTGTCGCTTCCTGAGGGTTGGACGTCGAACCTCTGACCGACGGAAGTCTGAGGAAACAAGATCAACTTTTTATGAACCAATCAAATCTCAGTTTTCACACGTGTTGATACAAATCCTTTTTTACGCTGACAACACAAAACTTTTCTTCTACATATTCAAACAACAACAGAATCGGCTCCAGTTTGAAACTCTCACTTGAAGCTGAGTCTGATGACGTTCTTGGAGAAGAAGTCGTCCAGGCCCTCGTCCAGCTTTCCCATGATGCCGTTCTGCTCCCCGTCCTGTGGCGCCGAGCCGCCGGCGGCCTGTCGCTGAAAGGGAACGGTGGAGAAGAGAGTCAGCAGCTCGTCTTCATCGGACTTCACTCATCAAAGACTCCATCCTCAAACCTACAAGTGGTCGGCTGGGCTTCGACCTCTTCTTGGGCTTCGGTCGTAGTTTGGTGCGATGCTCCAGCAGCTTGTGCTCCACCGGCAGCAGATCGCCCAGGGGGAGGGGCTTAGTGTCCGTGGACCTCGGGGGGGGAGGGAGGTCTCTGAAGTACGCTGACATCCTGTCGGGTAACGGCGAAGAAGGAGGAGGAAGAGGAAGGTCCTCAACATGGATGGGAACCTCCTCCAGAGCTTTGTCCAGGTCAAACTCCATCTCTGTCGGACAGGAGATAAGAAAATATCATAAAATGTATAAATATACTTAAATGAATTTACAACGTGATTTAGTGTTTCACTCACCGAACGCCACGGAGACGGGACGCAGCATCCTCACCAGAATACTCTTCCTCTTCGTCATCTGAGGAGCAAACAAAGATATTATCCAGATTTCTTTATAGAAGAATCAAGTTCATCTTTCAAATTGTTTAATGTGAGTTTTATCTCATTTTCCTGCAAATTAATTAAAATCTAAACATAACAAAATACTAAAAAGTACAAGGATTGTGTAGTTACATGATGACCTCATTACGATCAGAACCATTTCCCCCTTAATTTATTAAATTATGATGAAGTGTAAAAGTATTAAATACAAATTCACAGTGATAATTATTAATTTTAATAATACATTTTACCCTAATAACTCAAACTATTTTAATGGGTGAACCAGACTCATTGCGACATAAAGAGATGATTCAGGTTCTGGATGATTCACACGACATCATCATACAGGTCATATTAACACGTTATCGATAAGTCCTTCCTACCATGCATGTGTCCATATCCTGCAGCTTCCTCTGTGGTTTGTGTTCCTGGTCCTGGTCCTGGTTCTGGTTCTGGTTCTGGTTCTGGTTCTGGTTCTGGTTCTCCGGCTGCAGAACCGTCTCGTCCAGAACCTCGGCCTCGGTGTGAGGAGCGTGACGCAGCAGAGGCGGATCCTTCCTGATCAGATGGTCGGCCTGGAGACGGAGGGAGGACGGGGGGATGAGGAGACACAACAAAAAGAGCGAGAGACAGAGAGACGGAGGCCGGACTCACCAGCGTGTGTTGAGATCTGGACAGAGACTCCAGGATCTCGTCCACGATGCGATCGGACAGACAAGACGCCAGGCTGAGCTTCACCTCACTGACGAACAGAAACCAGAGGACATCAGACAGACGGCCGGGGACATGTCCTCAGATCTTTGACTCTGTGGCTCCCACGTTAGAAAATCATCTTTAACATTCAGACCTGATCTTGTTGATGATGTCGACGCCGGACTGCTCCAGCAGCGTGGTGGTGATGAAGCTGCGCGGGATGGTCATCCTCCCGGCTCCGGCCTTCAGCAGCTCCTGACTAAGGCTGCTCCTCTTCATCACGTGAGGACACAGGCCCTCAGCAGCGTCCACCATGGACGCCAGCATCGTCTGAGGAGGAGGAGGAGGAGGAGGTTAAACTCAGGGAGTTGGACTTGGTTGAAGCTAAACGCTGTGAGTCGCTACCTGCAGCTGCTCGTCCATCACCCTCGCCACCTCCCCAGCCATCGACTCCAGTTTGTCCTGAATGGCTCCGACGCAGGCGCCCCTGCCCCCCCCGCTCGTCAGGTGGTACAGGTTGGGGAGGAGCTGGAGGGATGAGCCAGATAAAGAGAGAAGAAGACAACAAAGTTTAATCCCTGAATCTTCTTGTGGTTGAAGCGTCCGACTGTACTTTGAATTCTCCTCTGATGGTCTCCTGTCTTCTCACCGTCTTGGAGTTCCTGGCGTCTTTCATGAGGTTCTCCGCCACCTTCATGTCCTCCTGAACCGCGCTGCTCTCTGTGAACTTCAGGGAGTTGACGTGATCCTGCACCTTCACGCACATCATATCCATCATCTGTAGACAAGGAGAGGTCAGAGGTCAGGGGTCAGAGGTCAGAGGCTAACCCCAGTTGGGCTCCAGCTGTGTGTGCTCCTGCCTGTTGTGTGGTGGTGGTGACGATCCCCTGCTGCAGCCTGTAGGCCTGCTCCTGCAGGTATTTACGTGTCTCGTGGTTCCTCAGCAGATACTGTTCCATCTGCAACAGCACAGAGGAACCTCACTACAGAGCTCACTGTGCACCAGGATTCTTATTATACCTCAGAGCCTAACGGGACCTTTAATAAGGCGTCCTCCGTCTTCTCCGGGTTGGCCTTCAGCGCCTGAGCAGCGTCCATGATGGGAACCGGCATGAAGCGGATGGTGTGGTTCCTGATAGAACGAGGAATAAGAAGTTTAACACATTTTATCAAATGTATAAAGATCCACATCAGGGTTTAAACTATTTAACACTAGAATAGTGACAAATAATAAACCTAATGTACACAGGACAGTTAAATCGTTAAACCAGATTAAAACGAGTAAAGAAAGTCTATAAAATAACAAAATGCAGAATTGGAACAATTTTTATAAAAAATAACAAAAATATCGGTCAAATTTTTAACATTAAGATCAATTTATTTCTGGGAAGACCTCTCATACAATAAACACACAATATGCATCTTTGGCCACTAGGGGTCTCCTAATCAAAACAGTAACATAAGAGTTAATTTGATGATGTCATGAAGCAGCGTGGGATCATGGGAGTTGTTGTCTTCTCCACTAGTTCCACACAAGACGCCTGAATTATAATGAGTTGTCTCTTCGGTGGAAATCTGTTGACAAACAAACAAACAAACAAACACTCACTTCTCCAGAGCGGCAGCGACGTCCTGGAGTCCCTGAGAACTGACGTTGTTTCTGTCCCACAGGATCGTCCTGCAGACACACACAGAGGAGGAGGAGGCGCCCGACCCTGTGTCATGTCAACGTCATTCTAACTTGATTGGGGGGGGGGGTTAACCCTGTGATCGGGGGTTTCTGGAGCTCACCTGAGTTTGGTGTTGATCTGCAGAGCCTTCGCCAGCATCTTGGCGCCCATGTCTCCCATGGCGTTCCCACTGATGTCCAGCCTGGTCAGGGACGTGTTGCTGCCCAGAGCGTTGAGGACGATGGAGAGGTCGGCCTTCAGCCGGGAGTCCGCCAAGGACAGCGAGGTCAGCGGCTGCAGAGGAGAAGAGAGAGAGAGGGGGGGGGGGGATAATCAGACCATTTCATCCCAAAACGCCCGATGTATGAAATCAAACACAGGAATTAAATAATGAATAAATATTTGAAACTCACTGAATCCTCCTCCTGAATCATGTGGACCAGGTTGTCCAGGACCGGAGCCACGTTCCTGGAGGAGCATCAGTTCAAAGAGCATCAGTAAACACAGAACCAGGACAACTGGACTATTCAGGACCAGTCCCAGGAGGTCTAAGAGGACTATCACCCACTTGGACTTGATGTTGTGGAAGTTCTTGCCCAGTGAGAGGGTTCTGACGGAGCGGTTCTTGGAGAGCCACACCAGCAGGGTGATGAGATCCATGTCCAGACCTGAGGCGACAGAAAGGAGTCACGATCAGAGTCGGTTCACTTCGTTAAACGTCCACTAATGTCCTCACCGTTGTCAGAAATGTCCAAACTGGAAATGTTGGGGATCTCTGCGATGCAGCCCTCCAGGATCTGGGCGCCTCCTGAGCGCAGCTACGAGCAAACAGACGTCGCCTTGTCACAATCTCACAAACTGTCTTTATCTTCATCTACCAGATGTTCTCTGAGTTCACGTGTGTTTTACCTCACAGCAGCTGAGGTCCAGGGAGACGTCGCTGAGGCTGGGGTTACAGCCGAGGCCCAACAACAAGGACCTGCACACGGGAACAACATTCATGGAGACTCAGAGATCCTCATCCTCCGTCTGATTCACAGACTAATATCATGTCTTATAATACAGATGGAACCAACAGGCTGTGTGGCTGTCGGGGGGGGGCACTGAACCTGAAGCGGTACCTTCCTCTGAGGTCAAATAGAACATTTGTCTGATATCAACTAGTCTGTGGACATTTCTCATCTTCTGGTTTTCGTCCCTTGTGTCCTGCACCTTGTTTCTCTCGTTTGGACGAACAAACTTTTGTTTACTTTGTGACTGAAGCATTTTCCACTTCCTGTTAAAACTTTGCGATGTTTTTTACCGTCCTGATAAAAAACGGTTTTCTTACTTCAGAGCCTCCAGCGGCAGCCGGGTCCCCGACAGGCTGACGGAGCTCAGAGCCTGAGAGCTGCTGAAGAACTGCTTGAAGGACGAAGGGATTTCTTTACACTTCCTGTGTGAGAGCGAGGAGAGATGACACGTAAGAACATGTGACTGACAAGAACCAATCAGGAAGAGAACGTGGGAGAGAAGAGAAGTTCGTCCTGTTCCCATTGATTTCCTTTTTGCTTCCTCTCCGTGTCTCATCTATAAAAACACTGGAACTGTTTGATGGGTTCAGGTCTAAGGTCTGACCTGTGAGAGAAGACGGTCTTTGACATGTTCAGGACGGAAAGATGCTTCAAAGATCCTCGAAGCAAAGACGAGCACACCTGGAAAACACAGAGACATCACTGAGACACAGGAAACTGCTCAAAAGACTAAGACGAATTTCAGGAAGGACGCATAGAAGACAAAGACGTCAACTGGGAAAGTGTGTGTGTGTGTGTGTATGTGTGTGTGTGTGTGTTTGTTTGTGTGTTTGTGTGTGTGAGTGTGTGCTGCTCACCTGCTCCAGAGAGCAGTCGCTGTTTGACAGATCCAGAGTCTCCAGACTGTTGGAGTGACTCAGGAAACTGTGAAGGTTCTATGAAGAAAATCATAAAAACATGTTTTAATAAACGTGGGCGGAGCTGAGACGAGAGGCGGAGCTGAGACGAGAGGCGGAGCCGCACCTGGAGGTCATCTCCTCGCAGCGAGTTCCCTGATAGGTCGAGGTGAGTGAGGGTGGTGGCGACGACTGGGTTCACACACAGAGACTGACAGAGGACGTTCACTCCTGCAAAATAGAAAACACGCCTGAAGAGAGTCTTCAGAAGGAGGAGGGTGTGTCCTCTCTGGGCGTGTCCTCACCTTTAGGAGACATGGACGTCCTGCAGAGGCTCAGGTGCTTCAGGCCCATCGGCAGCTTGGACAGCTGAGCGCTCAGAGCAGCAGCACCTGCACAGAGAAGCCTCCGTCGGTCCAGTTCACACCTGAGATCAACCTGACACTACAGAGACAGCCTGGGAGTCTGTGTGAGTCTGTGTGAGTCTGTGTGTGTGTGTTCTAACCTTTGTCCTCCAGCGAGTTGTTGCTCAGGTTGAGTGTGTGCAGCGTGGAGGCGGGGTTCTGTGACAGAGCGCCGGCCAGCTTCTGAGCAAAGTCACTGACGAGAGAAGAGATGAAGACACAACATCACAAACACACAAACACACAAACCTCCATACTACACAAAGACATGAAACCACGTTAACTGAGACTGATGCACATGAGCGTGACCAGTTCTCTTATTTGACCTCTGACCTCCTGAGTCCAGCGTTGTCCAGAACCAGCTCCTCCAGTCGACTGGACCGAGCCACGACCCGGAGGATCTGATCGCACACGTCTGTCGACTGGACAACACAACACACGCACACACAAACACACACACACACACACACATACACACAAACATACTATCACATTATAAGTTATGTCAAGCATAGTTGAAAAATCTCTCCATCCTATTGGACAATAGACCCGAGGCTCACTTAGATCAAAGTATTATTGTTAATCATATGATGGGAATGACGTCATCATGACATCACAACATGACAACCAATCAGAGTAGAGACATGATCTCTAGCTCGTTTATAATATACAATCATTGATCATCATATGGTCGAACCCACTTCGTTATTACTAATTTAGAAAGCAAATCGTCTGTTCGTCAATTCTGGGTAAAAGCTTGTTACCAGTTTGTAGTCCTTGGTGGAGAGTTTGGTGAACCACTGGTTGAACTCCAGAGCTGCGATGATCGCCACCAGATCCCTGGGAAGAAGAAGAAGAAGAAGAAGAAGAAGAAGAAGAAGAAGAAGAAGAAGAAGAAGAAGAAGAAGAAGAAGAAGAAGAAGAAGAATTTAGATATTCAGACAAACGTTGTTTTATTCTTTGGAGCAATACAAATAATCAACTTTAATATTGTTTTTGCCAAAACACAAAGTGAACACAAAGAAAAACAATACAAACGAACATTTAAAAGTTACGGTACAAATTGACCTGTTGGTAAATCTTTGTAAATAAAGATGGACGACAGAACAAAGCCAAACATCTGAATGACTTTGATCTGCTGAGTCGAGCACGAACCTGTTTTCCAGGTGAACAAAGTCCTGCAGGTTGAGCTCTCTGGTGTCCTGGGTGAGATAGATGGTGTCCACGTCCTGGACGACAGGGACAAGTGGGACGGACAGGAAGAGGAGACAGATTAATGATGGTGCGTTCAGGTGCAACACAAAGCAGAGGAGGAAGAGAAAGGGCGTGATGCAGAAGAAGAGGAAGAGGAGAGAAGGAAGTAGACTCATGATTGAACGTCACCGACCCATTGGACCTCCTCCCTGTACGGCAGCCCCAGGTTATCACACACACACCAGTACTGATGAGAGAAACCACCTGAAACAACAAGTCTCTTCAACATCTCAACACTTCATTTCACTGACGGACACTTTGAGAGTGTGTGGTTGGTTACCACAGGGTCCGAGCTCGGCCGAGCCCTGGTCGTCCCACACCGCCTGAAGCGCCGCCGTCCTCTCCGGAGGCTTCAGACTCAATTTCTTCATCACCTTCCTGATGAGAGAAGGACATACTCATTCTTTCTTCTTATTTAATGTCCACGCCAGGTGGAGACATCTTGTCCACCAAAACCTCCAACCAGATCCTCATTGGTATGTGGTCCCCCTGGGGGTCGTGAGGGTGTAACTGCGCCTGTGTGGTACCTACACAGGCGAACCCGTGGGACAGATCCGGTGCAGACAGCTGCCGATGTGAGCGATGACCTCGTCCACCTCCTCCACCGAGCTCAGCCGGAGGCTCCAGGGGCCGCGGTCGTGCTCCAACACCAGCTGAACACACACACACACACACATACACAAACACACAAACACACACACGCACACACAACCAAATACAACCCCACAAAAGGGTGAAACAGAGTAAATATCTTACATTTGGAAATTAGGACATAAAATGTGACTGGTATTTTGTTTGTGTGTGTGTGTGTGTGTGTGTGTGTGTGTGTGTGTGTGTGTACCTGAGTGGGCTTGTTGCTGCTGATCCCCTGAATATCCAGGTAACTGAACGACTGTTCAACCTGAAACAGCAGATGATTTCTTAAGTTCATTTTAATCAGGTCTCATGTTCTGCCACTAGGGGTCTCTGGATCTCCAGTAGAAACTCGGACTTGTTTCACGGCCGAGCAGACGTTTGATTCTGTGATGATTTAACATCCAGACGTCCGAAGATCGAAAATATAGAAAAAACAAGATCTAGAAAAATCGTAAAAAAACTAAATTTGATAAAAAGTCTTTTTTGAATCCAACAAAACACTGATGCATAAATATTTCAATTTCATGTCCCACACGTCCTCACAGGACTAGGTTATATTTTAACGTTTTATCACAGCTATAAACTTTAGATATATTTATCTATTTATATATAAACTGATTTCTTGTTTTCCCTGAAGGAAGAACAACTATAATTAAATTATTTTATTGTTTTGACCTCTGATCGAGTCCACAAAGCTCCAACTGTTCTTCACATCCACAAATTCAATCAACATTAGCAGATTAGCCGCCTCTACTGTACACAGACACACGTGTCCTGTATCCATAAAGTTTTATAAAGTTTTATAAAGTGAACTTATCGTCAGAGGCAGAAATCAGACGAGAAGCCTGAAGCAGATTAACGCTCTGGAATCACCTCTCTGCCTTTTGGCCGCGCATCAGGTCGTTGAGGTCGACTTCGTGCTCAGTGCTAACGTGTTGTTTTAGGTCGACTGTCTTCAAGCGCCGACTTGTTCTGAGACGAGACTGTGTCCCAATAGTCTGAGTGTTTCCTCACAGCGATTAGTGACTTACTTATTTCACAGCTTTAATGAGCAGATTATCAACAACGAGACGAGTCTCCGTGTGAACGATGTTTCTACACCAGACTGTAAAGTCTGAATCAGGGTTGACTCCACCAGGACGTTCAACCCAGAGTTTGAGACAGAGGCTGAACAGAGGAGCTGCAGCAGAGGACAGTCTGAGGACGAATTAAAACAATCAACCTGAAGATGAGCAGAATCATACATCTTCTTTAGAGATGGTTTCATAAAGATCAAACCTGTAACGAGCTCCAGTCTGGAGCTGATCGATCTAAACTCAACAGTTTGTATTTATCTTCAACTCTTTAGGAAACGTGTCCAAATGAACGTGACAGGTCGATGGAGCATCAAAGAGGCGGCTGCTGGAGGAATTATAGTTTTTTGATTAATCAGAAACAGATTTACAGTTTATTCTGATATATATGGAGCTGGGAATCATTAGAACAAGAACAAAAGCACAGGGTCAGGAATAAAGAATAAATCACAGGGGGAACAGGAATGTAAAAAAACAAGCTGCAAATAGTCTGCAGAGCAAATGTCTGGAGCTCACGTTCCCCCTCCTGAGGGAAAGTCACAATAATGGTGGAGTAAGGAGGGGGAGGGGAGGGGGGGGGAGAGGGGGGAGGGGGGGGGGGGGGGGGGGGGGGGGGGGGGACGAGGGCAAAGGAAAAGGTAGAGCTGTGAAAAAGAAAGTGAAAGGTTGAAGAAGAGAGGGAACAAATTAAAGAAAGTTGAATATGTAGGAAGAGAAAGTGGGAGAAAGAAAAGAAAAGAGAGGAGGAAGAGGAAGAAGAAGAGGGTGGATACAGGCTTGGACAGAAAAAGAGAACGAGAGGCAGCAAGTGTGTAGAGAGAGAGAGGAGGAGGAGGGGGGGGGCGAGAGAGGGCGAGGGACATAAAGAAACAGTACGCCCCCCCCCCTCTCTCTCTTTTCCTTGCCAGCTGTTAAATTCCTCCATTGTCTTTTCCCTTCACACGAGGAACAGAGCAGCGTCTGTCTCTGCAACAACAGATCCGGGGTCAGCCGGCACAGAGGTGATCTGATAACCTCCAGTGGACACATCAGACTGAGAGACAGACGTTCATTGCTGAGGACGTTGATAATGAGACATTTCTCTTATTCTCTCTCTTTCCCGTCTCCTCTGAAGGTCAAATCCCCAGAGTCCCTGGAATCTGTTGTTTTTATGTGTTTAGAACGTTTCAACATCTCTTTCCAACATCCCATAATAACAAAGAGCAAAGTACAACAGTCAGGGTTGACCACAGATTGATAAATGAACTTGTTATCGTAGCTTGTGAGAAATGAACAAACATCAGAAGTTACTATTTAGAGCCGATTGTAGAATGATGTAAACTTCAGCCGCTCGGTGAAACGTGACGCAGCTTCAAAACGTGTTTCTCTTCTTCAGATGAAAACATCTCATCCAGGAACCACAGCGAGGATCTGCTTCCTGTTTCTGCTTCGATATAAACGTGTGAACACTAATTTGTACGCGAGCAGATTTAAAAAAAGCTTTCCCACAGATATGTGTTTAGAGAGAAACCTGGAGGTTCACCAGAGGCTGAGAAAGAGGAAACCGTTTTCTGGAAGTTCACAAACGTGTCAGTTCACTTCTCTTATTAATATTTCAAGACTCTGATGACCCATCACTTATCACATGAGATGTTTAAAACTGTAATGAGCTCAAATCCACTGTTCTGTTTAAAGACAGTAAATAATATGAGAATAATTCTTTTAATGTTTCCAGACGGCTCTCTCTCTGCCTCTCTTTCTCTCGCTCGCCCTCCAGGTCGAACTTTTCTTCTCTCAGTGTTTTCCTTTCCCACAGGCTGCGTTCTCACAGCTGCATTGTGGGTAAAACTATCAAATATCTCCATATGGTGGGACCTGCTCTCATCTGGGCCGAGACTCAGAGGCCAGTTTGAGAGAGAGAGGGAAGAGGAGAGAGATAGAGAGGAGAAGAACTCATCTGGTTTTAAAGTGCAGAATAAAGACAAGTGAGCAGAATTCACTGTGAGGAAATGAACGTGTTTGGAAAACGAGTAAAAGACGAAACAGAACTGGAACCAGCAACTGGGGCTGGAAGTGAAATACAAATAAAAAACTGATTCACAAACCTTGGACGGGAGACGAGCCGTCAGCAGGTAAGCTCGATGGGACGCCAACGCCTGAGGACAGAGAAACACATCAGATGGACATGAGAAAGACAGACAGACACACATCAGAGAGACAAACACACATCAGACAGACAGACACACATCAGACAGACAGACACACATCAGAGAGACAAACACACATCCGACAGACAGACACACATCAGACAGATGGACATGAGAAAGACAGACAGACACACATCAGAGAGACAAACACACATCAGAGAGACAAACACACATCCGACAGACAGACACACATCAGACAGATGGACATGAGACAGACAGACAAACATCAGACGTACAGACACACATCAGACAGACAGACACACATCAGACAGATGGACATGAGACAGACAGACACACATCAGATGGACAGACACACATCAGACAGATGGACATGAGACAGACAGACACACATCAGACAGACAGACAGACACATATCAGACAGACAGACATGAGACAGACAGACACACATCAAATAGACAGACACACATCAGAGACAAACACACATCAGATGGACATGAGACAGACAGACACACATAGATAGGAAG
>CM028872.1:20141326-20152309 GCA_016801935.1 Platichthys stellatus
GTGAAATGTGTACAGAGAGAGAGAGAGAGAGAGAGAGAGAGAGAGAGAGAGAGAGAGAGGTGAGTGTAGCAGTTGAGGACATAATAACACACAGACAACACATACAGATCAAATCGACATGCGTGTGTGTGTCTGTGTGTGTGTGATACATACTGGGTGGGTACAGGAAAGCATGCGTCAGATTCCCAGCTGCTTCATACTGGTCACATCTCGGGCTGTGGGACGCAGGAAGTCTGACGTCGGCCCTCAGACAGTTCGGTGTCACCGGCGGCAGCGGATCTGAGTTCATCTGGATCATTGTTTGTTTTTAGGTCAGAGAGGATCATCACAGACACTTTCACCTCAGCTCTACAGTCACAGCCCTGAGTCTACAGGGATCCACCCAGAACCGTGTTGTCCATGTCACTTCTGTTCGGTGGCCTCTTCCACCCAGATATTTTAATGTGTTTCATGTGCATAATAAACCATGGCAGATGTTCTTCAGTGAAACTCCAGTCTCCACTCACCCGTCATTTGAAAGGATTCTGACTGAGACACCAGGATTCGTCTTCACTGACGGCTTCAGATTCTAACCTTGAACGTTTCTTGTATTAAAGTCGTACAGTGTTGAAGAGTCGCTCACCGGCTTGTCGATGGTGAAGGAGCTCCACAGAGGCATCAGGGCGTCGGAGCTGTAGCCGCTGATGAACCCCACCTGGTGCAGGAGGCAGTAGCTCTGGTCCGGCTGCAGCACCCGAGGACGACCGAACAACAAGTGCTCCTGCTCTGCAGTCCGCTCTGGACAGAGCAGCAGACACAAGGAGAAATAATCACAACTCACCAAAACACACACGACACACAATCTCTACTCCATCCTCACCTTGTTGTTCCGTCAGATTCAGACGACTGTTGATGGCGTCTATGATCTGAAGAGACACAACAGAGACACAACAGAGACACAACAGAGACACAACAGATGAAGTGGTTTTGTGTTTTAACGTTGGACAGTCGATCCCTGGAGAGAATCGCAGGGACATGTGATCACGTCCATCTCACCCACCAGAGCAGGACAGGAGCATCCCAGTGGGTCTGCAGGCTCCAGGCTGAGCAGTGGGCACTGAGCAGGCCCGCTCTGCTCTGCAGGGGGCGCTGGTGAGTAGTAGGGCTGCCTCAGGAGGTGGTTCATGCTGCCGTGGGTCCCGTTGTTGTCGGTGGGAGAAATCTGCAGAACATCTGCAGAGGACATGATGATGAGGTTTGCTGAGCAGTCACAACAGAGGGATGACGTGTTGCATGAAAACATGAACATGACTCAGAGAATCAACCCCCCCGACCTCAGTCGTTTACATTACAGCTGCACAGATCCCTGTTTGGTCCTGAGACAAACCGACATCATTGAGCCATGACATTGTGATTAGACAGTGTTTGTTTAGGTTTCTGCACGTCTGGCTTCAACCTCTGACTGGTTTGAGACTCGTGAAGCTTTTTGTTCTAACAATCTGAGCTCAGGGTCTGAGTCCAAACTCAGGTCAGTGCACCAGCAGCCTGGTTCAGAAAGGTCTCATTATAGTAATCTTTGTCTCTGTCTCCAGAACAGTTCTTCTGACCAGCTTCACACTTGTCATGTGTATGGTTCTGGGTCCAGTGAAGAGCAGTGTGTGAGTGACACGTTCAATATGAATGAACTTTGAAGAAACAGCTGAGCAGATCTCTGCAGAGGAGATGGGACTTCCTGCAGGTCACTCCCAAAGTTTCAGAAAGAAAAGCTGCCGCCGGCGTCACCACAGAGAAACGTGAGCTGGTTCACGCGCGTCTGCAGGAACACGTCTGGAAACTTCACCATAAAAGGACTTCACTGAAAAGTCCTGGCGCCGCTTCACACCCGACGTCAGCTCGGGCTTGTGAGCGTGTTCGGGCTCGTGTGCACGCCTCACAACCTGCAGTCATGACTTTGACTTTGATGTTTTAATCTCACACAGATTTTTATCTCCCATGCGTTGTTTACAGTGTTACGCAGTTTTCATCTCTGTTAATAACCCTCTTTGTGTTTTGAGACATTCATCATTCTCACTGATGGAGTGCAGTTTGATTGACAGCTCTCGTGGAGGTCGGAACTCTACTCACCACACATGAGATTGTACAGCTCGATGTTGGAGAAAGGTTCGATTTCTGTTTGGTTCTTAAACTTTGGTCCATAACTGACAAACATGGCCTGCAAGAAAAAGAAGAAGGGAAACGTTCCAAACAGCTGCAGCAGCCATGGTGAACATAACAGGTTCTAAACTTGTGGGAGAACCGAAGGGAACAGTGCTCACGTGCATGCTCTCCACATCGTTGTCATAGCCGTGGGTTCCACCGGAGCAGAACGTGAGGGATCCAGGAGATCTGAGGAGACACAGAGGCTTCAGCCAAACACTCACTGTCTCACAAACACGGCAGGAGTGAGTGTTAGAGACGAAGGGAAACTGAGGTGAGGCTAAATGCTCCATCTAAGGAGATAGTCAAGCTCCAGGATGTGAGTAAGTGAACGCTCAAGTGGGGGGTTTCGGATTTATCATGGCTCAGATGAAGGTTCTGTGCCACTCACCCCCCCTTTCTGGGGCCCCCCCCCCCCCCCCCCCCCAGTCTTTCATGGGCTCCCTCTAATCGACAACATCTTGTAAGTCTTTGCATAATGAGTGATTTTTCTCATAATCACTGAAAGTCTGAATCCTACCAGATATCTGTCATATGCACGTGAACACTAGGGGGCAGGTTTTGAAGAGGAGCTGATCGACCACATGTATAGAAAAGTATTTACCGCTCAAACAGCCATTTTGCTTCCACCAGGACGTTGACGTCTTCGATGCGCCGGCTGTTGGCGAAGTGGAGGCGCTTCGGCAGATTGGCCTTCAGGTAGGGTTTGACCTTCTGACCTGGTTTCTTACACTGACATCACAGAACAATGAACACGTCTGATAACTTGACTTCATTCGGACACATGTCGTTTGGTTCTTAATGAAAACTAACACCTGGGAAGAATTGATTGAAATCCCTTGATCCAGATGTGGATCTTCAGGAGTAGTTGAAGGTGGAATACTCACGGTCATGTTAGCTACGAGTCCGGCTGAGTCGACTGTTGAGAGGAGCAGAGGGTGAGGTCAGTGTCTCGCTCACACTGTGGGAACTTTGACCGCCGGCTGTTTCTTCACCACAAAACCACATCTAAAGATAGTCTGAGTGACCTCACCACTGTGGTCACAGATTAGTCTGAGTGACCTCACCACTGTGGTCACAGATTTAAATGAATTTAGCTTCGTCCACATGTGCACCCACATCACATGCAGACTTATCTACAGGTTCTGAGCTCAGATTCCAACTCTGGTACTGAGGCAGACAAAGAGAAGATCTCTCAAGAAGCCAAACACTCATTTCCTAATCTGCAGAAGTGGCTCATTCCACCGACCGCTGGCAGATCCAGACCGAGGTGAGAGAGAAACTCTGTGCCGCCCAGAGGCTTTGTTGAAATGACTTCTTAAGAACTCGATGGAGCAAGTCTTAATTCATAACAACATAATGATAATCTGCAGACTGGTCGTGTTTTGTTTCGTTGCTACAAACATGGAAACCGAGGTTGTGATGACGAGCTCTCTGCAGCACCACTTCCTGTCGGGTCACAGGTTTCATCTGGATTCTGAAAGCAGCATTAGATCAGTTCACTCACTGACTGCGTCTTTGTTTCTGGCTCTGATGCGTCCGAACGGCCCCTCGTTGACCCAGAGGCCTCCGATGTCGCCCACCAGCTCCTGCAGCACCTCCTTCCTGTCGCAGCTCGTGTCCTCCATGCCTGCAACAGCAATCACATCTCGAATGTGGAAGTTATCTTTCAAAAAGTCAATAAAGAAATAAAGAAATCATTTTGTCCATGTCTTCTTAAGAAGTTATGTTTTTAACGAATGCAGGTGAAAGCCGCGTGGTGTTACCGTGATCGGCCACAATGACGATGTTGACGCAGCGGTGCAGGCCGACCTGCTTGAGGCCGTTCATCAGCTGACCCAGGATCTGATCCACGCCCCGCAGCGCGTCGATCAGCTGGAGGCCGCAAGGGAAGCGAACACACACCATCAGTCAAATACACAGCTTCCTCAGATATAACAAGGACCCAAAGCAAAAATTATAAAACCATCATTCCAAGAAACAAACGAGCAAAGAGACGTGGACGAACCCGAGTTCCAACATGAAACCACAGCAGAGACTTCACAACCCAACATGGAATCAGGAGACATCACAGAGGCCATTAAGACCAGTGACCGGACCTGACCTCCAGCGGGAGGCTGACTGAAGCTGAGACTGAGTCCAGAAATAGACTTCATCAAACCCATATCCACACCATTCCTTGGAAATCTGTGCGTGGCCGCTGCTATTTGGAGGGTTGGTGGTTCAGTCATCCTCTCCACCCTGTGATCATGGTGAGGTTTCCTTGAGCAAGACGCTGAGCAGTAAACTCCACCTGACGGTTAGGTCATTTGAGCTTTTAAATAAAAACACTGTCTCTAGTTAAAATCATCTGCTCATTAACCCTTCAGGCCTTGATCTCACAAGCAGCCTCGACCCCTCGTTTGAATACATCTGCTCTTGGCAGGTGAAGCGCAGGTTTTCAAGCAGCTGCAGCTGGAACATCTGATCCCAGCTGCTTCAGAGAGGAAATCATATCAACAAGAAAGAGCCGGAGTTTACAGGTCCACAGGGAAACACTTCAAATAAAATGCTCACTTGAATAAAATGTTTTAATAGACTGAACAAGAAATACATAAAATAGTGGCATTATAAACTTAAAAACTTTGTATAAACTAACTTTATTAAGTTTCTTGAGTCTCGATACATGACTGCAGTTTCAAGTCAGTGAGTTGAGAACGGGGTCTACCACTCGTTCTGCAGGGGCTCTGCTGTTCTCTTTCACAATAAAGTCCTGAAGCTGGTTTGTTATTAACGGAGGCTTGTTAGCACACAGTGTTTCCTGAGGATGTAAGGAATCCTCTGAAAATCAATTCTTGGTCGTTTATAGTTTAAACTTTTGGATTTTGGACAAACTATTATAACGGTAAACTATAGATCATCTGAATGAGTTGGCACGACTTCAATTTCCTCAAACAAGCTTCAGGAAAGTCATCAGATAAAACCACAGAAACATCTGATTCCTCTGCAGCATCACTTCCCCCCTGAGGCTCCTCCCCTTCCTGCTTTATCCTCCAACCCGTCAAATCAATTATTAAAGCGTCATATCGCGGAGAGTGCGAAGCAAAGACTTTAAACTCTTAAAACTATTAAAGAGAAACAGTTCACGGAGATAAAGAGAACCTGTTTTCACTGTCGGGAATAAAACTTATCAGCTGTACGTCTCCAGATAAAAACCAGATTCCAAATAAAGAGGAATAATAAAGTTGACTCAACAGTTCAATAGTATTTCCATTCAATCGTGAGCCTGCACAGACTTTATTAGTGTGTGTGTGTGTGTGTGTGTGTGTGTATGTGTGTGTCAGTACTTTGTGAAGAACTTCCAAAGTTCACCTTTGGACTGTGCGAGCTCCTCATAAAGTTTCATAAAGTCTATTAAACACTCTGCTGATGTGTTTTTTATTTGGAAAGTCATTTGTTATTAACGGACTTCAGACGTAATAACGCTCTGTGATTTTTGAGAAGCATTAAGCTAATGGGTCTGCGGCTCCGATGCAAACAGGATGGGAGCTATTTCAGTTTAATGTCTATTTCAGCAGGTCATTGCGAGAGGACCACTCACCCCCCCGCTCACAGGACCGAAGCTGTGTCCAGATTTATCCGGCTCCTCCAGATACAGAGTGTAGAAATCCGGCCTGGAGGGAAAACGTGTATTTTACTCACCAGCGACATTAAACCACCAAATAAAGATAATTAAACATGAACAGTAGACGTGGGATGTGAATGACAGTGGATTGTGTGTGGAGTGAAGAAGAGGAACCAACCGCTCTTCGTCAGGCAGCTGCAGCCACTTCAGCACCGTGAACACTCTTTCTTCAAACGGCACTTTGCTAAAAATAGAACAGAGAGAGACTAATGGCAGCAGGAAACATCAGGAGGTCAGTTTGACCCATGGACGACATGACGGCTCCCAAAGGTGAAGGCAAATCCCCACGATCGCCCCCTGGTGGCTGGCAGCGGAATGAGTCGCACACCTCACCTCCACCATGTTAGCAAACGGGACATTGACATCTCAGAGGAAGAGGTTCCAACAAAGTGCTGAGAACCAGCTGTTTGGGAACAAAGGGAGGCCCCCCCCCCCCCCTCAGTGTTCCAGTGAGGTTCCACAGTTAGAACACGATGTCAGGCTGTTAACCAGAGAGCTGGGAGATAACGATCCGACTCACTCGCTTCACACGGCGATAAAATCTCTCCCTGACTCAGAAGTGGTTTTACACAGCGTCTTATCAGCTGAGGTCCAACAACCGCCTTGAGAGCACGACTATCCAAGTCCATCATCAAACAAATAACCTTTATTATCCCCATGGGGAAACTTCTACGGGGCCAAAGGGCTCCAGCAGCCGCAGAACACAGCAGAAGACAAAGGGACATGAAGTGTTTAAAAGTGAGTTCAATACTGCACCGGCCCTGAAACCAGTCAAAGAGATAAACCTACAAAAGGATTGGTACTTAGAAGATGAAAAACTATAACTGGCATTAAAACCTTCTGCCTGATGAGAGAGGAACTTCAACCACCAGCGCTCTTTGTTTATTTGCTCTCATCTGAAGTGTGATGACCCCTCAGAGCGCGGACTCACCCGTCGTACGGTCGGTAGAGGTTCGGGAAGCTGCCGTTGATTTTCACATCTGATCCCGGCCAGAAAAACGTCCCGGACTTCA
Source organism: Platichthys stellatus (assembly GCA_016801935.1). Classification (NCBI taxonomy): domain Eukaryota; kingdom Metazoa; phylum Chordata; class Actinopteri; order Pleuronectiformes; family Pleuronectidae; genus Platichthys; species Platichthys stellatus. The sequence continues at coordinate 20,148,179 of CM028872.1, forward strand.
GACCCTGGTACTTTGCCGTGTGCCAAATCTACAACACGCAAACAGAACATACATGTGCGTGTTCAGTGAAATATGGATCAGAATACAGCAGGTCTGACGAAACCCAAGTTCTGCCATCAAACAGCAGGGGGTCGTTTCTCTTTGGCTGCTCCGTTAAAATCTAACTTTTTAAGTAAATGCATACTTTTCTTCATAGTTGCACAAAACAGCTCAGACCATATGACTACACACAGCTGTTTACTGCTGTTTGTGTGTTGCACCACATTAGATTCTCTGTCATGTGGCAGAAGCTTTTTGCAGAAGACTGAGGGTTGAACCGGCAACCTTCTGGTTGGAGGACGACCGCTTTACCCCTCAGCCACAGCCGCCTTCTCAATGTCATGTGTCATACTTTGTTCATTGGAATCCCAGTATGATTGTTTAGGGATTTACATGATTTTAGTAATGTTGTGTAATTACACTGACGTAAGCTTGTTGTGGGAGGTGTGTTCCCACAGAAAAGACTCACAGGCTGTCCCAGGTACCAGGCGGGGTTGTCTTTCTCTGAGTTGGACAGACTGAAGCTGGCATCGAACACCGGGTCGTACATGTTGTTGTCGATCAGACCATTGGACTCCGGGTAGAGACCCTGAGAGCGGAGGAGAGAAATCTGTCTGATGGTTGCTGAAAAGTTTCAACAAGAGTTGTTTCTGATCTGTGATGGTGTGAGGATGTGAAAACCGTCTGACACAGAAACTGTGAATGAACAAGCAGCTACTCCTCTGCTCGGGGGGGAGTGGACATTATTAATGGTTTCTGTGAAACCTCTCCGGGAGTTTCTGGAGAAACCCTGAGAGGTTTCAGATGAATTCCATCCACATTTCCATCGCAAGCAATCAAAACGTTGTGGAGAAACTGAAGCCAAGAACAAAGTGGTGGATCAACGGCTGGATAAATAAATACCTGAAAGAAAAGCTTCGACAGATTGAATCTCAGAGTTTGATGCTGCAGCTCTTCTCAGCTCGACATGTTTCTTCAGACTTCTCACTGATCTCTCATCAGTTTGTTCTGCAGGTTGAACTGAAAACAGCTTCACGGGCAGTATGTTGGGTCTTGAGTTTGGAACACTCTGTTGACCCACACCTGCACTCCAGCTGAGTTTCAAACATCTGCTCAACATCCCCCCCCCCCCCTGCAGGGCCGAGGTCAGGTTGGGGGTTCAATGCCGACCCCTGACATGGAAGCCACAGTCCTATAAGTCAATAACATCTAATCTAAGTGGGGGTTTTACCATAAATGTCTATATACGTATGTGTTGTGAGTGTGTGGAGCCGGGTGAGGTCTCTTACTGTGACGATGGTGTAGTGGTTAGGGAAAGTCTTGCTGGGAAACGCTGGCTGCATGTAGGGGGCGGAGGTTCCACAGCGTCCTGAGGAGAACAAACACAGCCGCGGCTACATGAGCCTCAGAGTTCTGCACTGAAGAACATTCAATGCAACAAAGGCTTCTTCAGAAAGTGGAGTTGAAGCTCTGGGTGGTTCAGTGTTGCTCAGACGATGAGGACCACATGATTCATCCAGATTCTAATAACTCAAATGCATCTGGATACGTTTTCATAAGTATCCCATGACTCAGAGGCTTCCTCAGAAGTTACACAGCAGCCTCACCTGCATCTGTCAGAGTGTTTGGAAAAGATCCTGAAAATCCAGCCAAATATTATCTGTGATCATTTATCTGTTTGCAGAATGTGTCTTCCCAGTTCCTGTTCAGAGGAAGACGGAAAGACACTCACTGAGTTTGTCCAGAACCGGGATGAGAGACCCCCACGTCTGCAGGTATTCAGCCCTCAGCCCGTCCACCGAGACGAGGAGCAGCGGCTGCTGCTTGAAGCTGCAATGCACCACAGAAACACACATTTGATGATGATATTGATTTTGTGTTCCATCTCAAAGTATGGGAATTATATGAAACATCTTGCAAAATATCACAAACACTTAAAAACTGAAAACTGTCTCAATACACATCAGGTCTTTTAAAAAGCTGTGGTCAATAGAAGTGGATGGAAACAGAAAACAACGGAGACGTCTCACTGTGCTGGACATGTGGGGGTCGACAGGTCGTCACACTCCTCCTGCAGCCAGGTTTTGTCTCCTGCAGCAGAACGACAACGACAACACACAACACACAACACTTAAAGTTCAGGATCAACTGTGGAATTAACGTTTATTAAAACGATAGAAAGTGTGAGTGCAGGTAACCAGGTGTTTGTGTGTGAGCGCTTTGAGGGTTTAGAGAGAAAGAATCCGTTAATGGACTGAAGCGTGAACCTGGTTCTTCCCTGGGATCGAACGGACTCACACTGGGTCTACTGGTTAGTGTGGCTCACCGTGGCAGACATGTTGGTAGTTGCTGCAGCAGTCTCCTGCAGACAGGCAGTCGTCGGAGCAGTGACAGTTGCTCTGCTGCAGCCGGGTCTCTCCACATCGCAGCCGGGTGCAGTCCCACAGCTCGGCTGCAGGGGACAGGCATGCAGTTAGGGAACCACCATCTTCTCTTGGCTTCTAAACTGGCCTGTACTGGTTTCGTACCGTCACAGGAGCCAAACCCTATTTTACAGAAGAGCCCGAAGCTCCGTCTGTGATAATTGAGCCTCAGCCAGATGTTTCTCCTGACCTGGTGCTTTGCAGATGTCCTGGTAGTCCTGGCAGCAGCTGCCGCTGGCGAGGCAGTTCTCATCACATCTGCATCCTGGGACCTGGTCGTAGGGCTGGTAGCACCGAGCCCTGCAGGAGGTGACTGGGACGACTGGGACACACAACATGTGGCTGTTATAACCAGTGGGGACGACTCAGCAGAAGATCCACCAGCAGAGGAAAGAGACGGATTCACAGGAAAACATTCATAGATGCATTCGTATTAAAAACTAAATCTTTTCTGAATTAAGCACAGAAACATTTGTATTTCTCTGAACACATGTAATTTAATTAAAGTATAAGGATCTGACAATTACTCAATCTTACAGCTAACATTTGAAGTTTATTATATAAAATTAAATAAATTGCTCTTAAAATATTGTTACTATTTCCTGTAAGGAGTAACTAAAGCTTCACTCTTGATCAGAAGAGGAAAGAGACGGATTCACAGGAAAACATTCATAGATGCATTCGTATTAAAAACTAAATCTTTTCTGACTTAAGCACAGAAACATTTGTATTTCTCTGAACACATGTACTTTAATTAAAGTATAAGGATCTGACAATTACTCAATCTTACAGCTAACATTTGAAGTTTATTATATAAAATTAAATAAATTGCTCTTAAAATATTGTTACTATTTCCTGTAAGGAGTAACTAAAGCTTCACTCTTGATATTAATAATTAAAACTCATATCAGTATGAGTTTCACTTGTTTGATTTGATGTATTCTACTCATGGTGACTTTCCAGTGACTCGTGATTTGTCCCTCATGTGTCATCAGCACCGTTCTGCTGTGTCATCGGTTTGGTTCCCCCTCCTGTCAGGGGTTCGTGCTCATGTGTCACATTTCAAATCACACAACTGTCATGTGATGTCACATGACACTCCAGGTGTGAATCACCTGCAGATGTGGAACATGAGGATTCCAGAGCAGGTTCTGTGACCTTTGACCTTCTGCTGCTGGACACACGCTTTCATGACGTTTGACAACTGATTAAAACAAAATAATAATAGTCATGATAATAACTTTATTTGTATGAGACTAGTCTAACAAGGCATCAACAGGCTTCAGACCAGCAGGGACTGGAAAGTGAACCTGAGACCAGCTGTTCAGCCTGAAGCAAGAAGAACTGGTTTCTCTCACTGCTCTGGAGCTGCGAAGGAAAACTTCCTCTGACACTTCAGATCAGATCAGAATTCTGTATTTGGGGCCTGAAGTGAACATAAAAAAAATGCATATATTCATTTATATACGAAAAACAACAAAACTATGTTTATAAATATATATATACTTATATGTTTACACTTTATATAGAAACCAAAGCGAGGAGGAAACACATTATTCATCTACTTCAGAATAGTAAAATATTGCATAAATATCAAAAATTATAGTAATGTGAATCCAACGTGAATTGATTTTGACATTTATCGACTAACATTAAAATGTTTAAATAT
>CM028872.1:20152322-20164549 GCA_016801935.1 Platichthys stellatus
AACACTAGATGAGCATATTAGTCCCAATTAAACATTTAAGATAAGTTGTTTTATTCTCTCCTCAGCTGTTTATATCTATTTAGATATATATACATTATTTCATATTTTGATATTCTATTTTATTCTATTTTATACTATTTCTATCTTATTTTATTGTATAGGTTGTAATTACTTGAGCATTGTTAGAAGAGAGCCTGAGACTCAAGCATTTCACTGCCAGCGACTGCTTAATGTTATTGTTGTGCATTTGATAATAAAAATCTTGAATCTTGAATCTTGAATCTCTTGAGATCAGATTCACTCTGCCTGTTATTACATATTTCTATAATTCTGGTCACATCTTGTTCTTTCCAAACCTTTTTAATTTGCTGATGTTAACATCCCCCACGGGGATTCTGGGTCATGCTCATCATCATCCTGACAGAAACCAAAGAGTCAGTAAAGAGTCAGTGAGTCAGCAGATGAGTTCCAGGTTCTGAGAGGTTCACAAATCACTCACTGATCCTGGAGCAGCAGGACGTCTGTCTCACGCTGCCCGATTGTTTCTGTGTCTTCAAACCAAACAAACAGTTCAGAGTGATTCAGACGCCGGCCTCGTGCACAACCAAACATCTTTATCAGTCATCCACCTTGTGTCCTGTGATAAACACACCAGTTTCAGTCTGACACATAATTGTGATAAACAGCAGATGAATGTACACGCATGGCCATGGGGATTCGTGAGCAGATGATATTAAGTATTTTTCTGGTTTTACAACAACGTGAAAACAGGAAAACCCCAATAACAAAATCTTTCCACCTGAATATCAAACTATAACTTGAGCCAATTATCATCTCAAGTGTCATTGTCTGAATTCCACAGACCTGACTCGTCAAACTTCCTCACAGAGTCATCGGAGGCACAGTGAGAACAATGAGCACGAGTGAGTCACCAGGAGCAGCCGGGACCAGAGGCAGAAAGAAGCTGCGGACGAGATCTACGAGATCCACGAGTTCTACGAGATCCACGAGATCCAAGAGATCCACGAGATCCACGAGATCCACGAGATCCACGAGATCCACGAGATCCACGAGATCCAAGAGACCTACGAGATCCACGAGATCCAAGAGATCTACGAGATCTACGAGATCTACGAGATCCACGAGGTCCACGAGATCCACAAGATCTACAACATCTACAAGATCCACGAGATCTACGAGATCCACGAGACCTACGAGATCCACGAGTTCCACGAGATCCACGAGATCTACAACATCTACAAGATCCACCAGATCTACTAGAGAGTTCGATTCTAATATGAGTCACAGCAGCGATATGACAGGAACCTTAGATTCAGTTCAGAGTCAAGGTCGAGTTTGGGACAAGCAGAGACATGTGTGTGTGTCTGTGTGTGTCTGTGTGTGTGTGTGTGTGTGTGGCACCTTTGTTTAAACATCTCTGCAGGTCCAATCCCAGACCGAGTCCGAGCCCAAGGATCAGAGACACAATGGACACAGCCAGGACACCGACCTGAGAGGACGCATCAGAGAAACGTGATCGTCCACATTCCTACACAAGTCAAACTCTGAAGACAAACAGGGACACTGCAGATCTGTGAACCAGTGCAGACTGGGAAATCAGATTTAGATTTAATATCAAAAGAGCAAACGCTTAAATATCTTCAGCTGCTTAATATTAGAATATTAATACTGTAACAAGAGCCTACAACTGTTAATGTATTTTAATAGATATTTAGTCACTTTAACCTAAACAGACATTCCTGCATTCCTAGTATTTCAACTATGTTAGTGCAATATTTATATACATGAAATATAACCATATCATATCATATCAGATAAATAATATAGTAATAATGATCATTATTTATTTAAGGTTTATTGTGATGCAAATACATAGTCAGATATAATATCCTAATCCTAGTAAGTATAATAATAGTAATAAAATATTAAAACATTTAAAAGACCATATGAGAGTGGTCTATAAGAAAGAGTGAGCCTCAGTTGTCTCAGTTACTGCTGAAGTAATATTTAATATTAATATGTGGGTAAGCCTGAAGTGACAACAGACTCACCGCTTGCACTCGATTAAACTTGTATTCAGTGTAAAACCCACTTGAGGCCTCTGACTAACACCGGTTCTGATCCAGGACCAGCTCTTACCACGATCTTCTTCTTTCTCTGGGAATCCTTCATCATTGAACCGCTGCAGACGTCAGCCACACTGGCTCAGGACAGCCGACGGGAACAAGCCGCAGATATGTCAGCAGTGACCTCTGGACCGGGGGGGGGCACTACACCAGTAACTAATTGCCAGAGGGAGTTTACAGCCCCACGTCCTCTGTGCTGGAGTCGGTCACAGCCGGGTGGTGATTCCTCCGACAGCTTCCAGCTGCTGGACCCCACACGTCCAGTTGGACCACGAGCTGGAACTCATAACTTTATTTTTGACTTTTGTAAAGATAATATTCAGCACTATTATGACCATTAATGGATTATTAATCATGTTGACATGGTGTGACTCACACTTTCATCCATATGACTGAGTATCTGATGTGAGCTATTATTCATCAGGAACCTTGAGATTAAAACGATAACAAATAGATTGTTAAGATCTGATTATGTTTTAAAGAATGAAAAATATGCAACCTAGCAATGTACTGAGTTAACCTACTGCGTTAGGGTGTGACTAACTTCCTCTGATAATTGATTACACCTTCAGATGGAACTCCAGTGTTTACAACACAATGAGAAGAATCATCTGTGGAATAGTTTCACTCAGATGAGTAAAACTAAAAACCTGCTAGTAAAAAAACTCTTCTGTTAGAAACTTGTGACAAACATCTCTGAATGCTGAAATATCCATAAACCATAAACTGCTCAAAATCAGGTGTTAACATGAAGGCAGGTCATAGTTCTAAATTATTGTATTACACTTTGTATTACACTTTAACAATAGTTATTTAATACTACTCGAAAATGCTCCGATCTCGGTCAAGGAGGTGAACTAAGTCATTAATAATTGATTTTTAATAACATCTGGTTGCAAATATAAAAATATCTAATAATCACATTTATCAGACTTATAAACAATTCATTACAGCATTCTATATAAAAGCTTTAAGAACCCTTGACGATTATAAATAATGACCTACTTAGTCACAAATAATTTACCCTGAAAAGAATTAGTAATAATATTATTAAATTGACTGTAAATGGTAATGAAGCACACATTAAGTATTATTACCCTGCACACTACAGTAAATTAATGAGAAAAGGCTTGTAGTATTTTTTCAGGCAGATGTTTAGATCGATTTTAAAGTCAAGTAACAAAACTAAAATAAAGCAGCTCCAGTCAAAAGGTATTTTCAATTCTCTACGGCTTTTATTTTGAAAGACAACAGGAATAAACATGGCCTCATCTGCAGCCTGACGAGGTCTCAGGAAGCTTTATGACATTTTACTGATTATCTTCTCTGTTCTACTGATTAACAAGAAAGTTAGTTATGTTAACTCATAAAGGAAACAAAGTAAAGAGCGATCACGAACCAGTAGAGGTTCTGGGATCTGTTCAACGTGTTAACGCAGGAAGTGGAACGAGGAGATGAGGTTGACTGTGGGAACCAGTTTGAGGCTTCACTCATTTTGCAGAAGTGATTCTTTTTTGTATTTGATTGTATTTTGAACCAAGTGGAGTTGATCTGTGTTAATGAAATTAATAAGGAGTTATGAATTTGTCTCTTTATAAATCACTTGTGTCCGTCTGGGTCAGATTTGAGATTCATAAGAATTCTTTTCATCGACCCACCAAAGCTCCCCTGGTCAGGTGCAGAGCTCAGACTGGAAACCTCTGGTTCATGTCATGGTTTTTAAAACTGTAAAAGAATTAAACTAAACAATGTTCCTTTACGGCAGCATCAGTGTCATCACGTCTGTGAAACACACAACAACACAACATCAGGGATCGAGGTTATCACAGTGAACAGGGAATTACACCGTTACACTCGGTGCTGCTGCCTTCATGATGCTACGCAACAAATATGAACAATTTTATAAAAATATACACCTAGATGATGGTGTGCACTTGGGCTAGTGAGACGTTAACTGCTGATCTCTTTTATTTAGTATCTGATCCTTTATGGGACATAAATTCGCAGAGAAACTTTGAAATGTGTGTGATGCTGGAAACTGTCTGTATATATTTCACCATCTGTGTTATTGACCCACTGGTTTGTATTGTTCAGTATTTATTCTTCTCCGTTTCTGTATCAACACTTTCAGCCACAAGAGAATATTTTTGGAACCAAAATTGGTTCTTATGATTGAAAGGTTTTCCAAATCAATCATAAGAACTTTAGAGGAACATCAGTCTTAGTAATAATGGAGTATATTTATTATTCATGTTTTTATTACCTTTTTTTTATTACCCTGGTGATCACATGTTCTTTTTGGAGAATTCACTTATTTACTCTCTTGCTTAAAATCAATCATGTGTTTGTTAAATATTAAAGCCAGGAGATGGTTAGCTTAGCTTAGCACAAAGACTGGTAACAGGGGGAAACGGCTAGCCGGGCAGTGAACCAAATAAAAAAGTTAGAGAACTTTCTGTTAATGTAGCTCGTTCTTATCACAGACGTATGTTTACATTCTCGTGTTTCTGGCTTTGATCAAGTTTGTTTTTAATTAGTGTGGGAGATGATGGCGTTTCTTGATGTGGGAGGACATGGAGACGCATCGTCGATCTTTATAAACAGTCTTTGGTCATTCGCCTGCACTAGCAACGCCTAATGTTAAACAAGTGATGCTAAGCTATGCTAAGCTATGCTAATTGTGCAGGCCTGTAGCTATTTGACGTACAGTGGTGTCAGTGTGACTTCTCAGCAAGAAACATAAACGAGTGCATTCCCCAAACATTTCAAACTTTTCCTTGACAGAACCAAACCAGCAACTTCTCTGTGTTTTAACTACAAATGATTCAAACTGCTTCTAGACTCACGTTTATTATTGTGTGATGTTTTTCAGGCTTCAGTTCTTATTCATACAACATGAGAATCTAATTTCAAGGTTAGTTTGAGATTACAACAAACACATTGTGATCCACAACAAAACTAAACCAGTTTCATGAGTATAGTTATAAACAACATTAATTACTTTGTAAATTCTACATAAATGGATGCTAGTTGGAATATGAAGTCATTTACAGTCATGGAGCCCTGGTCCGGTCCTTGTGCCCGAGGATGCAGTTCACTGTGTAATCTGTATTAATGAGTTGATGAGAATATTCCCCTATCCTGCCTCATTCCTGTGCTATCTGATCCATTATCAGATTTCCTGAAGGGTTCTAAATAATCTTGTTCTAATCTTCAAGCTACTACTTAACAAACAAATTCAAATTTGAGATGTGCTCCCCTTTTCCAAGCCCCCCCGGCGGTTCCTCAGGAGTGGAGGGACGACGCGCCGGCCGTCCAGCGAGCGAAATGCAGGACTTCTACAAACGGCTAAATCCTGTTGTGTGTGTGTGTCTGTCTGTGTGTGCGTCTAGTCGTCCCTCTCAAAGGTGTGCAGGTGGGTTTTGAGGCTCAGGGTGCTGGTGTAGGTGAGGTTGGTGGATCGGTAGAGGTCCAGGCCCGTCAGGATCTCCACGTCTCGGACTCGGGCCGTGTGGAGCTTCAGCAGGTCCTCAACCCACGTGGACTCGTCCTCGGCGCTCTGCCGAGACACAGACAGGAAGTGGTTATTCACTGTAGATACCCCCCTGTACCACGTGTCCTCTTAGGGGTCGCAGAAGGAGTTTGAGCCAATCCCAGCTGAGATTAGCCGGGAGACGGGGACACCCTGGACAGGCTGTCTCACATTCACACCTATGGTTGGTTCATAGTCTCCAATCAAACCAACACAAACTCCAACAAATGAGCTTCTTCTTTCTACTGTGTGGTCTCAGAGGTTTAAACAAAGTGGACCACTGTCCTCCTTCATGAAAGATTACATTATTTATTTGTCAGCTGTATTAAAGAATTGTGCCATACCAACTGGTCGATGTTGACACCAGCATTTCCCAACATCTCCCCCAGGCTCAAACCAGCATGTTCCAGTTGTAAACCCATTTTCAGAAGTTGTTGCCTGGACATCTTGTTCAGATTTCACAGATTTTTCAAAGGAAGGACTCACTCGGCTGCTTTAAAAGAATTTCTCTGGTACAATCGACTCATACATGCAGCAGCATTCCTATGATATAGAATATCATCTCATCCCAGTCATGTCAACAGAAGGTCATCATGTTACCTATGACTCAGAAATGAACATGAATAATATTTCTGCAGATGTTGGAACGTTACTCCTGTGTGGTTACATACTGACGCCGGGTCAGGATCCCTTACCTAAACTCAATGTCCTTTTTGAACATGGTTTGGACAGATAGAGCGACAGATGGAGAGATAGAGCGATGGATAGAACAGTTAGGTAGAGAGGTCGAGGTAGAGCATCAGATAGAGAGATAGAATCACAGGTGGAGAGAGAGCGATAGAGACACAGCGACTGAGATAGAACGGTAGAGCATCGAATAGACAAATACAGTGACAGGTGGAGCAGCTGGCAGAGAGAGAAAGTGACAGATGGAGAATTAGAGCAATAGGTAGAGAGATGGAGCGAACACAGTGAGATAGAGCGACAGGCAGAGTCACAGAGCTACAGGGGGATCAATAAATACAGACAGAGAGGTAGGGTGACAGGTAAAGGTAGAGAACAGTAGAGAACCGGATAGAAAAATAGAGCGACAGATAGAACCACAAAGCTATGGATTCAGCAATAGAGACAACGAGAGAGAGAGAGAGAGAGAGAGGGAGAGAGAGAGACAGATAGGTAGAGGGACAGTCTGAGAACACATCATCAGTCAAGTGATTTGACTGAATTACACAAAAAAAGGGTTAAAGTTGTTTCCAGTGAACATATTTAGAAATGTGACAGATGAGCGTGTGACTGGAGACAGATCAAATGACTTCTCTCAGTAGTGAGACGATCACGCACTTTACTGAGCAGTAAACAAGATCAGCCTCCGGTCACGGAAAGGTCGATGACACCACCAGGACATTCAGGAGTTCTACTGATGCGGAGAAACGTTGCTGTTGAATCAACGATGTCGAAGGAGATCAAAGGAGATCAAAGGACCCTTCGACAAATTCGTGTTTTCTCCTGATTTTGGGGGAATTTCCATCAAAATGGGGAAAACATTTGAGATCTTTTGTAAAGAATTATATTTTAATCGGTATGGTGCGGTGGACACACTAAACATGTTGTTGGCCTCTTTAACACGTCCCCCCCCCCCCCTCCCGGGAACCTACTTCTTCTTGGGTTTTCACTTGGATTCAGAGATGAAGTGAATCGATTTCACTCATCAAACGTCAAAGATACTGAAACTATTATTTTGCAGGGGCACACAATGACAGGGAGGTAATTGTCATTATTTTAGGTTCTCTAATAAAAATAACAGTTTGTAAAATCGGGCTATGGAACTGACGGACTTCATTATACGACTCTAAAAATGAGGTTTATTACAATTAACAATTGCCTTCATACTTCAGGAAACCTCAACCAAAGAGCACTGTTGTTATACACTGTTGTAAATGTTTATAGGATTTAGGGTTAGATGTAACGTAAACATGAGCTGGACTTTGATGCAAACCATCTGAGAGACTTCAACAGAACTGTCACGTAACATTTACAGCTCATGACAAGACATCTTAAAGGCTCAGTGGGGGGTTTACTGTCATCTAGTGGTGAGGTTTGAAACTGCACCATAAGGAATTACCCCTCACCTCAGCCAACCCTTTCCCAGAATGATGGAAAATGACACCGACCTTCTCCTGACGACTCATCACTGAACGTATGAATAATAACAATGATAATATACTTTGTTTATAGAGCGCGTCAAACGTTAAAATTAACAAATAAAAGCGACTCACTAAAGACATAGAGCGCACAACAAACATCGCACATTAAGAGCAGTTCTGAAAAGGTGAGTGTTGACTTGTGAGTGGATCATTGTGTGTCTGAGGGCTCGTGCACTTTGAATCGAACACTGCACATGTTGAAGCACTTTGAGTCGCTGATTGAAAACAAAACTGAGTGCAGCTCGTTAACTGTAAATCTGCGTTATTATCCAGGACGGAGCTGGGAAACGTTTTGTGGTGAGGAGTTATTTCCGTTTGATCTGATCCTCCTCATGAATAGAAATATGAGCCACGTACGTCAATTCATTATAAAAACATGCGCACTTAGATAAGATCTATAACGTTTGAAGACTTGTTTCTCCACCGCAGACGTCTCCGGATGCTAAATCTGACAGCAAATATAAGTTTTTCCATTTTCCTGGTGACGGCAGGAATTTTGAAATAGCTACTGGAAAGAGAAGAGTGATACCACCCCCCCCCCCCCCCCCCCCCCGCCCACGGGCAGTGTTTGCCCGGAGGAACAGCATCACCCACGAAACCAGGCGTCAACTCAAACCTAACATTCTCCTTTTGTGTCAAAGCCTTTCACCAAAACCTCCGAACGGAGCCGACAGATTAGACGACCAACCCGAGAGGAGACAACTCCCTTCACGCATTGTGTGCAGATGAAAACAAAGATGGACGCCATGGTAACTACACAATGTGAAGCCAAAACACCAGGTTTGTCAGAAAAGGTTTTATCAAAGATGGATTCTGTCTTTTCAGGAAGTCATGTGATGGAAGGAAATCGAGGTGAGACGCTGTGATTGGCTTGTTCGTGGGAAATACCCCCTGTGATTGGCTTTCGTGGGAAATACCCCCCCCCCCCCTCTTGTGCCAAGATGTCCTAGTAGTGGAAGTTAAATATCAGGCGACTTGTCCGATATTTGACACAGAAAATATAAAGTTATATGTTCTTGTGTTTTTAATATTTCACCTGATCTGTTATGTGACAGGAATGTTTCAGAACCTTTCTTCTGTTTGTTTTGGGATTTCTGCTGATTCAGTAATTCACCTTTAACCTGATGCGTCAGGCAGCAGCTTATCTGGTGCTCGGAGCAGATGAATCACACGACATTTATCTGTCAAAGGTCCTGAGACAAAAGCTGCAGTGGACCAAAGAGCAGTGGGACATTCTGATCAAAGGGTTTTCCCAAGAAACACACAAACGCCCACAAACACACACACACCCACAAACACACACGCACACACAGGGGACTCCCTGACACATGGTGCAGCTGCAGGATCAGGTCAGCGTCTTCCAGGATGCGTCAGTGAATAAATATGAAATGAACGCAGCTGCTTCGTTTGAGTTCAGAGTTGAAATCGACGGATCCTGAAACTGAATCAAGAAACTGTCACTGAACACAATTCATGAAAACTCAGATGATTGTAATCAGATGATCCATGTTTGTCTACAGAGCGAAACACTGTGTGAACGTATGAGTGTGTAAAACTTTCACTGACCAAATGGTGATTTATCATTTTTCTGTGTGTTGTAGATCAGTGAAATAAAGAGAGATGGATAAAATAAATGTAACTAAGTAAATGTACTGAGTTACATCCTTTTCAAATGGCATTAGGAAACAGATCTGCAGGTTCTTGAACTGGCTGGATTAGACCCTATGTACAATATGATCGGTTTGAGTTCACGTCTTTTCTTCATCTGTATAGTTTATGTATCACAGGTGTAAGTAGATATTTTACTCTAGTAAATGTTTTCCTATTTATTTGTAATTTACTTATAGATTAAGTAGAATAAAATGTTTGAGTATTTCCTGGACCATTAGAAACCAACCGGGAGCCGGATGTGAACCAGACAATAAAACAAGGCACCATTTTAAATATCAATGCCTCTGCACTCTGAGGATCTAGTTTCCGGGCGGAGATCAGGACCTCGGTGAACCTCCACCTCTGAGGCAGAGCAGCTGATGGAGACGTTCAGAGAGAAAACTCAAGTTTGACCTTCCACCAGCTTCTTCCTGTCTGGGCTGGTTAGGAAAATGTCGACTGTGGGAGGAGCTGCGGTGACATGTTGTCTTCCTCTCACTTCCCTAGGACACAGAGGTTCCTCATAATGTGTGTGTGTGTGTGTGGGGGGGGGGGGCTGTGTCTCTGTGGGGTGATGTGTGTGTGTGTGTGTGGGGGGGGGGGGGTCGTAAAGGTGCTGGTTTGTTTATCCAGACGAGTTGAATAACTTGGAAACTAACACAATCTGACCTTTACACCCACTGGGTCTGAGGCTGGACACAAGTCAGCATCTCGTCCCCACGTCTGAATCAGGTCTTTGAGGACAGTGAGACAGAGACGTTGGGACAGACATGAGAACTTGTCCTGATGGAACCTTGAACAAACTGAGAGATGTCTCTAGAACTGGACCCACGTGACGACACCTTCATTAAACTGCTTGTGACCTTTATCTGGAAAACTACAACCAGAGGTGAACGCAATAAAAATACTGGGAACTAAGAATAAAAAACACGAGGCTCATCAAGCCTATATATGAGGCTATATATATATAGCCTCATATATATAATACTGCTCCGATACCCACCACTGCCCCAAATGTGGATTGATACGCCACAAAAATTGTTTTGTTATCGGGGGGGAGGAGGCCGGAGCCCAGACTCCGAACACTAAACCTGTTCTACTGCTGCAGTAACAGGTGAAGTGATTTGTGAGTCTTCACTCAGAGGATTCAGTCTCCGTGAGTCACTGAACTTCAGTGTTTAGGAAACGCACGCCTCGCCCCCCCCCTCGTCGTGGCACCCATGTTATGGAACAGGGAGGATTCCCCTCTGTCACTCTGTCATGACCGCAGACGAGGAAACTCCTGTAAACAATGACTCAGTGGAAGGGAATCACTGAAATACAGAAAACCTCCAGATTTATGAGAAATGAAAACTGTGAAGCAGAAATCAAAAGCAGAGTGTGTCACCGGTGATCCACACGTCGCAGCCTGATGCAGATCGATGTGGTTCTGTGGGACCAGGTCTGTGTTTGTCACAGACAGTTCCTCTCTTAATGAAACTCTGCTGTGGCCCGAGCTGACGCATGGATCTGACTGGACGTCTGTGACCTCACTCAACAACTTAATGCAGTTTGAGGAAAGGGATGCACGGCTGCACACGTCACGGAGACTCGATGTGTGCAGGAACAGAGCTGCACCGAGAGTGACTCACTCTGACTCTTTATCACAACTTCAATAATCTGAGTTTATGGCAGAAGCGAACCCATGTTCCACCTCTGGTCTTTGACTCAGCAGAGAACAGCTCAGGCTGGAACACAACAGAGCCTTTTACGCACATGACACATTATGATGCGTCTGTTCCAGTTCAGTCAAAACACAGCGTTCTGGTGGCAGGGTGCCCTCCCTGCTCTGACTCAGACACACATACCATTCCTCTACTGGACCAACACACTCCAGTCTGTCAGTGTGTGTTACTCAGAGGTTTATAACACAACTGGAGCTCTCCCAACATGTGGAAACTATCTGGGCTGAAATTAACCTCAGATGGAGAAAGTGAGTTTGTGTGGGTGTGAGTGTGTGTTTGTGTGTGTGTGTGTGCGTGTATGTGTGTGCGTGTATGTGTGCGTGTGTGTGTATGTGTGTGTGTGTGTGTGTGTGTGTGTGCACCTAAAGCCTCAAATATATAATACTGCTCCGATACCCACCACTGCCCCAAATGTGGATTGATACGCCACAAAAATTAGTTCTGTATAAATATTGTTCATATTTGTTTCACCAGACAGTTCACCTGGCAAAGCTCGTTATTAGCATAGTTACGTTCTATCATTAGGGGGCCATCTAGTGGCCATAGTGGTAGTGACGGGTGAGAGGTCAGGACACATCTGTGAAGCTGGGAGGTCGGGTTCACAGCGTGTTCACAGTTCTCATTGAAATGTGTGTTACAACATGAACTTTCCCTGAATGTAACACAACTGAGACTTTTCCATGAGCTGCACCACGGGTTTGTTATTGTAACCATGACGACGGAGTCAAGCTCAGGACTCGGGGGGGAGGGGGGGGGAGGACTTGTTTAATTCCACGTTAAAAGTAAAATTCCATCACTAATGTGTGTTTGTGTTCAGATGACTCATCCTCTCGAGCTCCACTTCCATCGATCCTCTCTATGAACCTCTTTCTTTCTATTTATATAAACATGTTCCTCTGGTCAGCAGGAAGTGACGGAAGCATCTTTAAGATCTCAACACGACCCTGAAGGGGACATGAACCTGAACGCA
>CM028872.1:20164726-20182906 GCA_016801935.1 Platichthys stellatus
GTTTATCTTGATTTGATGCTCCAGTGTTCATCACCAGAACCAGTTTGTAATTAATGAATGAACTGAAGGACGACTGGTTCCTGTCCTGGTTTCTAACTGGTGGACGAGCTCCCCAGTGACACCAGGACAGAAGGTCCACACGTCTCCTCAGACTCCACCCTGGAGACGGCCTCTGCAGAGTCCTCTGACCTCTGACCTCTGACCCTTACTCTCTGATCGTGTCCTTGGTGTCTCGGAGGCCGTCGTGGTCGAGGTCGAACACGGGCCCAGCGAGCACGTTGATGCCGTTCAGCTCCTCCGCGTAACGTCTCAGCAGCGCCCCCTGCAGGTAGCTCCACATTCCTGCACACAGGAGAAGCAGTGGAAAGAAATTAAACACACACACACACACAGACCCAGACAAAGACACATACAGTCCCTCACACACACAGACACACACACACACACAGACACACACAACCAGAGCTGACAACAATTTTGACTTACATGTTTCTGCATGAGACAGCTATTCAGACACAGAATGTGTGTTTTGTCTAGATAAGCTCTCTCTCTCTCTCTCTCTCTCTCCCTCCCTCCCTCTGCCTCTCTCTCTCTCCCTCACTCCCCCTCTCTCTCCCTCTCCAGAAACAATGGGTGTCAGGACGTCCTCGCTCAGACGTGGCATCACTTTGTCTTTGTTTTGTGTGTCGCAGACTTCCCAGAAGATAAACACACAACCTTTGTCTAAACCAGCATCAATTCAACTGGTTTTCAGGTCCCAACTCGTCGTCTGGTTTGGGTTTCAGGGTCGTAGAGACACAGAACATCCTCTGAGCTCACAACACACAGTTCAATTATTCTCTTTCCATTAACAGAATAAAATATGAAACAGAGGTTTTCAGATCCAGTCCAGTGCTTCTCTGAAACAAAAGGTTTTTTTCAGGATTTGTTTTGTCAATTTGTTGGCCTTGCAGCTGCAGCTCTTTACCACTAGGGGACGCTGCTGCCCCCTCAACACCTTCCAGCATCTTTGATCCCAGATGTTAAAGTGTAAGTTGAGTTTCAGAATGTGACGGTTCAGGTTGGAGGACTCACTCTTGAAGGCCGGGAACATGGGCACCGTGTTGGTGATGAGCGAGGCGTCGTATCGGGACTCGGGGGAGGACGCCAGCTCTGTCAACAAAACAACAACAAACACTTATCATCCAGCTCTGTCAATAAAACAACAACAGACACTTATCATCCAGCTCTGTCAACAAAACAACAACAGACACTTATCATCCAGCTCTGTCAACAAAACAACAACAGACACTTATCATCCAGCTCTGTCAACAAAACAACAACAGACACTTATCATTCAGCTCTGTCAACAAAACAACAACAGACATTTATCATAAAAATACAAATAAAAGTGGTGTTATATTTCTCAAGGCAGCGGCTTGTTTCAGTGACTGGGAACATGGAGGACGCTTCCTCCTTCCCACTGTAGAGGGCGCTGTTGATCAGTGAAAGTTCAGGATTCTGTGATGTTTGATTTATTTTGTCATCATGAGATTCATTTATGTAATAACATCAGATACTGAAGATGAGATTTAGGTTTCTGGGACATCTGGTGGAATATTTGAGACAAACGTCTGAATAAGATGTTGACATGTAAACAACATGTTCTGACCTGAATAATACAGAATTAAGACATGTGGAGTATTTTTCACATGCCTGACGACACGTGTAAACAAGTGAACATGTGGACGTGAGAAGGAGCAGGAAGGATTGAATTGATTGAATAGTATTCAGAGGGATGTGAACCTGGTGGGAACAGGAAGCCGGGTGTGAGCTGGTGGTTCTGACTGTAGCTGGTGCAGCTCTGACTGTGATCAGCCGACACTCTGGAGTCCACCCGGACACACTGAGCCCCGGGGGACACGTCCGGGACGGGAGTCAAGTCCTCCTGAGACATTAAGACACCACACAACATGTTAAAGGGTTTCTGCACGACAATGTTCACATTGTGTGTGTGTGTGTGTGTGTGAAGGTGTTCATGTACGGCTGTGTGTGTGTAAAGGTGTTCATGTATGTGTGTGAGCAGCTGCCTCTTGTAAACTTCTTCCTGTAAACATCGGAAAAACATTCGTGTTGGAAGCGTCACACACAGAGTTTGTGTGTGTTGTGTTGTTGTTTACATGCTCCTGCAGCCTGGTCATGTTCTGAGCAGACACACAAACACTTTCTCTCACAGCTCACGACAACACAAGCTTTTTTGAGCTTTTACAAGCTGACGCCCGGTTTTAAAGAGTGAGAGTCAGGAGCTGCAGGAAGTCGAGGAAACATGTTAAAACCATGTCAACGTGAAACACACGTGTTGGATCCAAAAGGAACACGTTGATTTTATTTATTCACTTTCCTGTTCTACTGAAATGAAGCCACATTATTTAGAAGTGTGTTTGTGTTTACCCGACGTGGATGTGTGTGTGTTTGTGTGTGAGTGTGTGTGTGAGTGTGTGTGTGTGTGTGTGTGTGTGTGAGTGTACCTGTCGTGGAAGTGTGTATGACGTCCACAGAGGCATGGCCAGCTCTTTGCTGTATCCACTGATGAACTCCACATGATGAAGTAAACTGTAGTGGGAATCGAACATCACGGCCGGACGACCAAACGGTAGGTGTGTGTTGTCTGCATGAACACACACACACACACACACACACACACACACACACACGGTGACTTTTCAAAGTAAAACAAGGTGGACTTCCTGTCTGTGGGACCGGGGACCTACTGTAGCTGTAGAGTTCATCTGGTGCCGGACTGAACGCCTCCATCACCTCCTCCACTTTGTTCTGTCACAGAGAAAATCACAGCGTCAGTTCTGCGTCTGTCGTCAGGAACTGTCTGTGGTGACGCCCCCCGCCTCACCCACCTCATCATCGCAGCTGCAGCCCAGGTCGTGGGTCACGGTGACCTCTCCGTCGGACGCCGGCTCCGGCTCCGTCACCTCCTGCGGCATGCTGGGCCGGTGGGGCGGCTCCTTCAACATGTCGTTCAGGGAGCCGTGGGTCCCGTTGTTCGGAGCCGGCTTCAGGCCCAGCAGGTCTGACACACACACCGAGAGGGGGGGGGGGGGGCATCAGTTTCTTTTACTGTTGGATTTTGTAGATGAATATTTCTGAGCTCTTTTTAAATAAGCAACAGAAACTCAGTAAATTCTGTGTTTTCACCTAAAAGATGAAACACGGGTCGGACATGAAGTTTCTGTTTTCTGTTGATATAAATATAAACTCTCACCACACATGACGTTGTATAACTCTATGTTATCAAACTCTGGAACTGTCTTCTGGAACTTGAAGCTCGGCCCGTGGCCCATGAAGATCGTCTGCTCACAGAAACACAGAAGTTCAGCGGAGAGTCTTTCAATATTCGGGACATGTTTGTGCTTCACAGGAGAGAAGACACTTCACCCTCATGCTGGTGATCTTGTTGTCGAAGCCGTGGTCACCAAAGAAACCGCAACGAGTCCTCAGCTTCCCCGGCATTACCCTGAAACACAGGTTTTTAGTTCAGAGAATTCTTCTGCATCATTTGGTCATCACTCAGCGGGGGGGGGGGGGGGGGGGGGGGGGGGGGGGGACTCTACTTTTGGTTTCATAAAGAGACTTTTGAGGTTTGAGCTCCACTGAACCAGCTGTTTTATCACAAACTATGTTTACAGTGTTATCTGTTTTTCCAGACACAATTATAAAGATTGGATTAGTGACCTTTATTAATCTATATATTAATATCTCAGGAGCAGGAATCTTACTTTGCGATGTGCCACTCCCGCTCCATCAGCAGGTGGACGTCCTCGATCCGCCGGTTGTTGGCGTAGTGAAGCCTCTTGGGTAAATGCTGCTTCAGGTACGGCTTGAAGTGCTGAGTCGGCATTTTGCACTAAAACCACAGAGCAGCAGGTGAACGACCTCGGAATCGACCCGGTGACAAACAGGCGGCAGAACCAGCACTTTGGTTTACATGGTGTGTGTGTGTGTGTCGCTCAGTACTTACTGTGAGGTTAGCTACAACTACTTTGGGGTCGTCTGCAAGAGAACAGGAAGATCTTATAAATCATTTATCACTTCTCAGTCTTCATGGTTTCTGTTCCTGCAGCAGGGACGTCTTACATGTGCTGGACTTGGGGTCGCGGGGTCGTATCCTGCCCAGAGAGCCGGGGATCAGCATGATCTCCTCGATGTTGAGAGGGTAGCTGCTGAGGAACTCCGTCTGGTCACAGTGAGCCTCCTCCATACCTGAGGTGAAACCACAACACAGGTTCTCTGAGGGATGAAAAGGCCTCAGCAGCAGCAGGACATCATGGGGTCGACTTGAACATGTGGGAACATCCAGGTGAGGGGCGGAGCCTGTATAGCAGCAGGGGCGGGGCCTGTAGAGCAGCAGGAGGCGGGACATGACGTATAAACTCTGCTGTGGAAAGATCAGTGTTGTTGTTTCCAGCTCATCCACACCAGTCGGCCCTCATCACCAGAAGATCTGGAATCTCCTCGTGTTTCAAGTGGACGTCTTCGTCTTCTACGTGTCCTGCTCCTCTTCTTCATCCTGAGATGTTTGTGTTCTTCAGGTTTCAGGTCACGTGTTAGAAACCTCATCCACACTCACTTGTCTGGGGCTTTACCAGGGGGCTCGGTCCCTAACTCGTCATAATTATTATTTCATGCTTTTACTTTGAAGTAAGCGTGTGAGGTCCATGTGACTCGTACCGTGGTCCCCGACGACGATGACGTTGACGCAGCGATGCAGGTTCATCTGCTTCAGACCGTTCATCAGCTGACCGATGATGTTGTCCAGCTCCCTCAGAGGGTTATCCAGCTACACACAAGAAACAGGATGAGGTAGGAAAACATGGGATCCTGTCTGCACACTACACACAGACACACACACAGACACACACGCAGCCTCACCTCGCTGCTGAGCGGGCCCAGCCGGTGTCCGTAGGTGTCGGGCTGCTCCGAGTGCACGGCGTAGACGTAGGGCCTGGACAGAGACAGATGTTTGAACGGGAGCTTCACCTGAACCAGAGGTGGTCGAGGCTCCTGAGGTCAGAGCCGTGAGCAAACAAGATAAACGCTCCTCTGATGAACTGGTTGTTCCTGGCAGCGACTGCTCACCTGGAATCACCCGAGCTGAGCAGCAGCCCACGTCTCAGAGTGTCACTGTGAAAACACTTCACCCTCCAGTGACTCTTCATCTGATCTCCACTGAGACAGCTCTTCATCCTCAGCCGAGAACCAGACACATTCACTGAGTGTTGGGTATTTGAAAGCTTCTGTGATTGGTCCTCTTCAGAACCTGAACCACTGAACTAAGTTCTCACAGGTTGAACAGGAGCTGGTTCACACCTGGTTGGTTTCAGAGCTTCAGGTGTGAAGGTTCCTCAGACCAACGCACATGATGCCACCATGAAAACAACATGAAGCCCCCCCCCCCCCCCCACACCGTCAGACGCCGTCTGCAAACCAATCAGGGTAGAGTATAGGTAGACTCCTCCCACTGATTTTTGTCCCTACGATACAACGTGAAACCAAAACTACCAGATCAAAGGAAACTATGGAACAAACATGAAGCTTCAGACTCGGATCAGAAAACCACCTCACTGACCAACCTCTGACCTCTGACCTTCGACCTTTTGGCTACAAAATGCAGTGACCTCCAAACAAAATCTGTTCATCCTCAAGTCTGAGTCGGTGCCAGATGTTTAAAACGAAAAACATAATTCCTCCAGCCACGTGAAAGATATCTCTGTCAATCATCTTAACAGTTACTTACATGAATGAATTAAATAAATTGATGAATTACTAAATAATTATAACGCGATTATTCAAAGAGGAAAGAACAGACGCTGATGGTTACCTCTCATCGTCGGGGAGGAGCAGCCAGCGCAGGATGGTCAGGATCCTTCTCTCCAGAGGAATCACCCTACACACACACACACACACACACACACACACACACACACACACACACACACACACACGTGGTGAATGACGAAGAAGCAGAACAACAACACACAGAGTCAAACAAACCACATGTTCTCATCAACAGAAAGGAAACACAGAGAATGAATCATGATCTAAATGTGTATTCTTATTCTTATTAGGATTAGTATTATTATTATTAAGACCAACCCACATGGAACCAGTCTGACCTCAGAGGTCTGAGCTTCTCATTGTGAGGGTGTGAGGGAGCATTGTGCTGATCCTGTGTCAGTCGGTCTCAGGATGGGAGACGAGTCCTCGTGCTCATTAGCTCATGGACGTCTATGTTAATGCTGTGAATCCATCAGTGCACGACTGAGGACGAAGTTTCAAATGTGTCAAAGATCCTGAAAACTTTTGGCAATACAGGAAATCTGCAAATGTGTTTCCAGAAGCTGTGGGTGTGTTATTACAGCTTCTTACTATTACACAGTTTAGTTCTGATATATTGTTGTATTGGTTTGTTATGCTAACAGACAATACAAATATAAATGAATATTGTATGATCTGGGAGATTCATACTATATATTTATTATCTCATTGATTTTCATTTCTAGTTTGTTAGACTTGAGAATATAAATATATTTTATATTTAAAAGCACAATCATATTATTTACTTCCTTTAACCTCGTTCAGGTTTTTGTAGATTTAAGGCTCAGTGTCTAAATCTAAGGAAAAATATTCCTGTACCAACTTAAGTACCAAGGCCAGAAGAAAGTCCCGGCTTTCACCCCCTGCTCCTGAGCTGTGATCCAGATCTGAGACACAGAGACACACAGGTTAACATTCACAGTTGACATGAAGACGGAGGACGTGTCTCCATGTCCTCCCACGATCCACAAAGTTAAAACATCTCTGGATATGAAGTCTTCCATCCCTCACGTGTGGAGTCGAGGGCTCAACCAATCAGGAGTCAGCCCCAGCTGTCAATCATGATGTCTCAGCCCTTTTCTATATCCTCAAATAACTCAAACCCACCAGATCTGAAACACTTGAACTATCTACTAACATGGAGGAGGCAGGTGTTTTGACCTGTACCGCAGCCAGCCACCAGGTGGCCGCCCATGGTCTGGCTTCACTTTTGGAGAACAGTCGTGTCGTCCATCTTTATTTACAGTTGACAGGGTCATGAGTGATTCACTGTGTAACTGGTTGCTCCCAGTCTTCAGGTCTACTCACCGGCTGCCCCCCCCACCAGCGGTGGTTCAGCTTCTCTCGGGTGCGCAGGCTGAAGGTGGCGTTAAACACTGGGTCGTGCATGGTGTTACCCACAATGCCGTGGGACTCCGGGTAAAGACCCTGTAGAGACGCACCACAGAAGAAGAAACAGGTCAGTCAGAGGAACCCGTCCTGCAGCAGGTCACAACCGGGACAGGCTGGAGGACATTCTGAGCACAGCTATTAGCAAACATGTGTGTTTACTTAGCCTACAAACGTACAAGCACATATTAACAGTCCCTGGTGGTGTACACAACACAGGACCAATCAGGTACTCACTGTGGCCAGGGTGTATAGATTTGGGAAGGTCTTTGATGGGTAGACTGGTCGCATGTACGGGGCGGACGTACCACACGATCCTGACGGGAAACAAAACCTCCCAGTGTCAACACAACAGTTTACAAAGGGCTGAACTGTGAGCTGGTACAGTTCTGACAGAAGCTTTGATGCAGATTCATCATGGACATTGCTAGAGACAGAAGTTGTGACATGACGACAGGAAGTTTCCTCTGTCGCTAAATAAACAGTCAGAGTGAAATGTCCCACAGATCCTGTGAGGCCTCAGATCAGTCAGAGGATCATTACAGACCTGCTTCCTGCAGCAGAGTATCACATCTCCAGATCAGGACCTTTACATCACTGCAGCTGTTTTTAGCTCAAAATAATAAGAGCCAAAATCACTTACTGAGCTTTTGTATGTTTGGAATGACCGATTTCCCCTTCTTCAGATACGAGGCTCTGAATCCATCCACCGACAGCATGATGAGGGGGGGGCGGATGAAGCTGAGCAGCACAGGATGAAGGAACAGTAAGGGTTAGACTGAGATGAAGGACAAATGTAGATCTAGAACAGGTTCTAGTAAGAAAAGGTTTGAACAAAGGACAGGACCCTAACCCTGACTGATTTCAAGATTCAAGATTCAAGAGTTTATTATCAACTGCACAGAGATAATATTAAGCAGTCGCTTAATGTAAACAGAATATCAAAAATTAAATTAAAAAATTCAATATATATATCTAAATATATATATACAGCTGAAGAAAAAACATTAGTGCAATTATGTGCAATAGTGCAAATATGCCACGGTGCTGGTTTAGTGGAGTCACTGCAGTTCGGGGGAGTTCAAAGTCTAATGGCCTGGGGGATGAAACTGTCTCAATGTGATGATTTGTCCCAAAGTGAAGTGTCCGTCAGTTAGAGACAATAAGGAGGTGGTCCAGACTCACCCTGCAGGACACTCTGCCCTCCGGATCTCCTCACAGTCTCCCTGCACCCAGGAGGTCTCACCTCAGGAGGAAACGAGAGGACACAGTTATCACCGACCTTCGTGCTCTGTCCTTGTCTCTCGTGGACAGAAGGTGATACCTTTGCAGAGGGACCTGTAGTTGGAGCAGCAGTCTCCTCTCTCCAGACAGTCCTCCGAGCAGTGGCAGGCATGGTCGTCGTTCCTCTGCTCCTCACAGCGATCCTGGGAACACTCGAACCCCCCCGCTGTCACACGGGGGGAACCTTCCTCGTTAACGTGGCTTCATCACAGAGCAGTGAACACTGACTCAAGGTCTGTTACACATGATCAGTTAGAAGCAAAGCAGGTTTTCTTCTGCTGGGAAATCTCCCACTGTTGTTTGCTTAATGTTTTCAAGATGAGTTCTGTTCACGTAGCCAAACCCTAAATTATTATCAGATGAGAATCAAACCTTTATTAACTCTATGTCCACATTATTAATGGAATTACAGAATAACTTGGGTTATTGTCCTATCAAAACCCGTGTGTCTATCGAGGCCTGATGTGTTGTCTTCTATTGTTGTGGTGTGTTGTGTCACACACAAACACACAAACACACACTTGTTTGTTTGGCCTCAGTCGCCCCTACACACAAACACACGATCCCGTCATCCTGCTGGATCCCAGCGAGGATGAATCCTGAACAAATGATCCTTTGTTTGTTCTTCTTCTCTTTTAATGATTTACGTCTTCAGGAATCAATCAAACGACTGAAAGGTTGTGAGTTCCAGACCCTTTCTGGAGGACACAGAGCTGCAGTGAGGTAGGAGACACCAGGAGGACGTGGACGTGGGACTGACCTGTTTTCAGACAGTGCTCGTCGAAGTCCGAGCAGCAGCTGTAGTAGGTCTTACACAGATTGTCACATCTGCATCCCGGAGGTTTGGCCTCCTCCAGCTCGAAGCACCTCCCCTTACAGGAGCCCGCGGAGCTGACCCACTCTGAGATGACTGCAGGGAGGAGACGCACAATCACACACAACTGCTGCACACACACTCATCTTTGCAAACTCTAGTTTACACCGTTGTATTCTGCATGTCTCAGGGCAGAGCTCACCTTTAGTGTGGGGCGGTGGGTTGTCTCCTCCCTCTGCCGGCCGGCTCGCTTGAAACACGTACGCTCTGGTGACGTTCGATGCCCACAGGCCGATCACAACCACTACCTGACAAAAAAAACACACAAACTGTTCAGGCTCAGCCACGGAGCAGCAGCACAGCAGCTTCTCCTCGTTCTTCACTGAACAGGCGGGGGGGGGGGGGCTCTCTCCACTGAGATGCATTTGTGTTCACGCCTCACCGGAGGGGTCAGAGGTCAACAGGCAGCGAGGAGTGGCGACCCTGAAGAAGTGGAGTGTGATTCCACTTCTTCTCGAGTCAGAGAGAAGAAGTTCAACTCATAACAAAACATTGAGAAACGTGTTTTCATTTTTTTTCAGCGTTTAGCAGAGAAGACTCAGATCCTCCTGAGGACTGATTCCACTGTGATGAAGAGGATGAAGAGGAGGATGGTGATCATGATGATCGCCTTTTATCCTCATCATCATCACCATAATCATCTCTTCATTATCATCATCAAAACCATCATCTTCACCATTATCATCATATTCATCCTCATAATCATCATCATCTTCATCATCATCATTATCCCCACCACCACAATCTTCATCATCATAAAAATCATCCTCTTCACCCTCATCATCACTTGTCTAAAGGAGCATTATGGATAAAGTTGGACAGACCCAGCCGCAGTGAAACTATTCAAACTTCAGGCGCGTGCGCGTGTGAGTCAAAGTGCAGTTTCTCTGAGCCGCAGGTCGATACATCAATTCTGCACAAGCTAACCGCGGGGGAGGAAGAGGAGGAAGAGGAGCGGGTCCAGCAGGAGTAAACACGTCCCGCGGACCGGCCCGGTCTTACCGTACCAAAGAGCCGAGCAGCATGATGCAGACCGAGGGTCCTCCTGGGGCATACCCGCCGAAAAGAACCGGACAGCGGCAGGGACTGTGGCCGAGGTCCGGGAGAAGCGCGTGTGCGGGTCGATGGAGCAGAGCGCGGGTCCAACTCTAATTCTCTCTCTCTCTCTCGACCTCCCTCCCTCTTTCCCTCACTCTCTCTCTCTCTCTCTCTCTCTCTCTCTCTCTCTCTCTCTCTCTCCCTCCCTCTCTAACTCTCTCTCTCTCCCTCTCTCTACCTCCCTCTCTCTGTCCATCTCTCTCTCTCTCATCATGACGTAATGGGGACAGCTGTGCTCTGCGTCAGGTCGGGGGCGCGCTCCAGAGTCCAGCACGGTCACCAGCTCCGAGTTGAGGGGGGGGAACTCTGGATTATATCATATACACACATTATATATAAATACATATAAATAAAGTCTGTATCACAAACACTTGATCTAATCTGCGTCACACTTTGCTCATGTTTTGTAAATTGTCAGAAATTATCAGTTGAATATCTGTAGATTGAATAAACTCTGGATCTGTCAGTCAACGTGTCTTCTTCTAGGTCCTCAGATAAAAACTGTCATCTCCAGCTGGGTCAAACCAAAGTAGCCTTCAAAGTAAAAGCACAACATTCGTTTCGTATTGAGCTGAACTACCTTGCTTTTATTTTGACAAGATGTAAACAATCTGTGGACCAAGTTGAACATGTCTTCTTCTCCGTCCTCGGATGACCTTCACTTCCTGTGATGAAGGACGAGGTCGTCGAGGTAGCCGGCAAAGTTCCCCCCCGACAGAAGGGACATGTCCCCCCAGCGAGGTCTGGGGGGACATGTCCCTCAGTGAGGTCCCAGTGGATTATGGGAAGGTTGGCCTTGTGGCTCAGCTTCGTCTTCACCACTTTGACGTTTTGTTCAACAGGTCGAGCTTCTCCAAACTTTGAATGAACTTCTCTACAGCAGCTGTGGCTCCATGTTCTGTGGACTGAGGGTCTCAACGGGGCCTCGACCCCAGCTCCACCAGGACCCCCCCCCCCCGACTCTAACGATGTAGGACACTGCGTATGGTTCATTTCTACTCCTAGGCTGCGGTTGTCCATCTTTGTTTCCAGCACATAGTCTGGACCAGCAGTGTGAACTTTGTGTTGATTGTGTCCACAGCAGCAGGACACCCAAGCAGAACCAGTCCCTGCCTGTTCCCTCTACCAGGTGGAGCTGTGGAACCTGCGGCGAGGCGAGCTGTGAGACGTCTCCCTGGCTTCTCCTCAGTAAACAAGGAGACAAAAGACGCCACAGAGTGAAGACAGCTCGTCTCTTCAGATCCGTCCTCCAGCCGTGGAGATGTTTATCTGCTCTGTGAATCCTGAGTGAGAAGCACAGCTCCTCTTCCCAGCACCGCTCTGAAAACCCATCAGAGGCGGCGCTCGCAGCGACAGGCCGGGAACATTGTGTTCATGGGGGGGGGGGGGGGGGGGGGGGGGGGGGGGGGGGGTCTCTGCTTTCAAAGGGATGTGAACATCCACCGCCTCCAGGGAAACACCCTCACCTCACAGAAACCACACACGTACTGTACATGCATGGTCGACTGCAGGGTGCACGCACACGTACAAAGAGCACACACACACACACTAACAAAACACACAGACACACACACACTCACACAAACAGACACACACACAGACACACACATGAGAATCAGAATCAGAATCAGAATTCTTTTTTATTTTTATTGCCATGTATATTTGCACATACAGGAAATTGCCTTGGTGTGAACAAAAGATCCTCATTCACTGTTTTTTGTCTGAGGCCTGCAGTGTGTCTGTGTGTGTGTGTGTGTGTGTGTGTGTGTGTGTGTGTGTGTGTGTGTGTCTGCCCCTGGCACAGATTACCTTCCACAGACCACAGCCACATCCTGATTGGCCGCCGGGTCCCGTCACCTGAGGCCGTGATTAGCCGAGCGATCCGACAGGAAGTGAAGACGCAGATTGAGTTTCAGTCTGAACACCTGGAGTCTCCAGATGTGGGAGCAAACCCGTTCCCCCCCTGTTATCTGTTCTTTACTTAAATATTATTATATAGGTTTTGAGTTTGATAAATAATTCTGTCATTAAAAAGTGAAACTTAAGTATTACTATTGTTCACAGTGTGTTCAGTCTTATGATCATTTATTCCATTTCAAAACATCTTGCCCTGTTTCTCCTTTTAGAAGATGTTTCATAATTCATGTTTATCAAACTGTATTTGAAGATGAAGACTTCATATCATCACATGGAGAATATTCACCATAACTTCAGGTAGAGATTAAATTATTCGGTTTGAGTTTCATCTCCATTCATGTACCATCTGTTTTACTGCTCAAATACTCCTTCACTAAATAAACATCCACTTTTCTCACGTGGCTACTGTGGATTTCAGCCACATTCAGGTCTTAGCGTCGCTCGTCGTCATTAGGCAGATAGCAGGGAGTGGAGGTGGCTGCTGGTCGCCACTCTGCACCGGAGGAGCTTTGGAGGACTGAGTGAAATATGGGGAGATAGTATGCATCCAGATATCTGTGGATTAAAGGAAATCCCTCTTATAAAACCAGCGTCTGTTTGGAGGAGAGAGCTGACGGGGAGTGGAAGAAATTGATTTGTCACTGTGGAATTATCCCTTCCCCGGGTGAAGCAGTGCATATTGCTGTTAGCAGGGGGCAGGAGGTTAAAATTGGACCATAATGCATCACAGCATAAATCTGAAGGTATGAAAATACTGGTTGAGGAGAAGTGAGTTGAGTTTGACAATATATATTTTAGTATTTAGAATCAGAATCAGAATCAGAATCAGAATCAGAATCAGAAAGTATTTATTGCCAAGTAGGTTTACACCTACAAGGAATTTGCTCTGGTTATTGGTGCATACAATGAACATAGAAGCATAAAAACATAAAAACACAATAAATACAACACACATAAGAAACAATATATATTTACTCACTATTTACTTCTTATTTACTCCCTTTTTATAATATTTATACAAAGTACCATTTATTTAGACATACACATATCTAAATAAAAAGATATAAAAGATAAAAGATATAAAAAGTGAAATGCAAGATGCAAAACAGTGAACAGTGTCAGATGCAATATGCAATGTAATGCAGTATAATATAATATAACATAATGAGTTACTTTAACACATCCTTGAGGTGTGGGGGTGGAATGAAAAGATCAAGAGATTCAGACGAACTCGGTCGTGAACTCTGGGAAACGACCTGAGAACGAGAAGCACGAGGCTGAGACCAGTGAAATGAACTTCTCCAGTCCGGTGTCTGGTCCGGAGGAAGGTCGGGGGGGAGGACCCTTCACGTCCTTCATGGACACTTGAGCCTCAGTGTGAGAAGACGTCTGCAGTGAGACGTGTCCTCCACGCTGCTCACCAGCCTCCTGCTCAGTTTGAAGTTCAGAGTGGGACGGAACTCAATCCATCAACTCTGCTGACATTTGAGCATCGTAATCCAGGAACGGTTATGTACTGTGGACAAAGGTCATATTTGCCTCACTATCTTCAAACACACACACACACCCACACATACACACACAGACACACACATAGACACACACACAAACACACAATACCACCCACACATACACACACATTTACACACATAGACACACACAAACACACAATGCCACCCACACATGCGCACACTTTTATTCTTTAGTTTCTGATTTTTATCCTGATCTTACAAATTAAACTTTTCTTGAATAAGGGATATACTCAGAACATACTGATCTTCTTTCAATACCATATAATATTTGATTTTAACATATTTGATCTCACAAAGTTTCTAATGTTGAGAACTTTCTCTCGTCAACAGTAAATTACACTATCTGCAGATTTCCTTCACGTCTCTTCTCAACTCACTGAAATCTTTCAAAGTATCCAGAGATCAGCCACTGCTTCAACAGCAGCGCCCCCTGTTGGTCACTAGGAGTATGAGGCTTGACACTTTTACTTTATGGCTGTTTATGATCACATCCATTCCAGGTATAGATCATTTACTGAAGTAAGAGTACTAAATCCATATTTAAAAACTACTACACATACAATTCCTGCATTCAAAACCCCACCGAAGTAAAAGTATGAAAGTGGAATCAATAAAATGTAGTAGAAGTATGAAAAGTACTTTAGGAACACAAACTAAAACGTGTCCATTCAATCTTATATAGTCGAGATTTGAGTGTTTCTCGTTTGTATTTCTTCACTGCAGATCATTTTTTTTTTAAATTATAAATTTCTATTTTCTATGATTGAAAACACATTTTAGAACTTTTAATTAAGTGCTGAATAAAGTTATTTTATTTAAATGAGTGAAATAATTTGATGACTGTTTGGTTTAGTTTTGTTTCCTTCATCCACACAGATCGTTTA
Source organism: Platichthys stellatus (assembly GCA_016801935.1). Lineage (NCBI taxonomy): Eukaryota > Metazoa > Chordata > Actinopteri > Pleuronectiformes > Pleuronectidae > Platichthys > Platichthys stellatus. The sequence goes on from CM028872.1 coordinate 20,179,573, forward strand.
GAACAAGGAGCACCAGACGCTTCACAGTGAATCTGATCATCTTCCAGCACACAAACGTTTTATGGTTGGGAGAAAATAAAGAGTCCAGAAGAGAAGAAGAACTGAGCAGAGGAGCAGGAAGCAGGAAGAGGAGCAAGAGGAGGAAAGACGTCGGGCTGGGGTTCGAATCCCTGCCTGTGTCAGAAGCTTCTGTTCAGCAGGAAACTGGAACATACATGACAGAGATGGAAACCAGTCCATCACTGGACCGTCGCTGTGAAGTCACACAAACACGTCACAAACAGGTTCAGGTGAAAAGCAGCTTGTGGGTTCGAATCTTCACCTTCACCTTCATCCACTTGTGTGAAGTCGATGGATCTACTGGAGTCTCTCTGTCAGCATGGGGCTCCTCCATCTTTCTTCTTGGTGGTTTCTGACGCCGCCTCTCAGCTGCACACTGCCACCTAGTGTACCAGAGTGGTACAACAGGACCATCAACATTAAGACTTCTATAGAACCATCTGATGTCATCATGTATCTGAGTGATCCTCCTTCATCTGTTGGGAACATTAGACTGTTTATAAAGGGAACACTCACAGGTGAAGAAGGACACACACTGGAGCAGGAAGTGAAACACTAACACTCACCTGGGCATGGCAATTTCAAAATAAAACAGGAAATAACAACAGTGTGTTCACACTTAGCAAAAGAAGAACATTTCTCCCCCTGTGATGAGACAATTAAGATCCTGTAATTCATTATAATGAGAAACCTTCTCTACATATCTAAGATTCTCATGATATGACTTAGAGATAGAAAGTCGTTATAATGAGATCGTTTCTCATTCTTACGACTTTCAGGATCTTTATTTTCTTCATCCCAGGGACAGAAATGTGATTCCACACTCAGCCCCTGGTTCAGGTCCTGGTTCAGGTCCTGGTTCAGCTCCTTGTTCAGGTCCTGGTTCAGCTCCTGGTTCAGCTCCTGGTTCAGCTCCTGGTTCAGCTGCTGGTTCAGCTACTGGTTCAGGTCCTGGTTCAGCTCCTGGTTCAGGTCCTAGTTCAGCTCCTGGTTCAGCTCCTGGTTCAGCTCCTGGTTCAGGTCCTGGTTCAGCTGCTGGTTCAGCTGCTAGTTCAGGTCCTGGATCAGCTCCTGGTTCAGTGTGATGAACCTGATCAGTGTCACAGGACGTGAATGATAAAAGAACACATGATTTCATTTGATAAACTTTGTGTTATCAAATGAAACCGACTCGAAAGTTGTCAGGTTGTAAAACTTTGTGTTGACTGACGACACTTCACCTGTGGGTCGTCCGCTTTACCACAGCAGAGCTTTATTGAATTGAAATGATTCTCAGAGACGAGTAAACAAATAAAGAGTCTGAGGTCAGTGTGTCAAAGGCCACAAGACAACAGTGTGTGTTTTTGTGTGTGTGTGTGTGTGTGTGTGTGATCACAGCAGAAGCACATCATGGAATCCTTCAACGGAAAAATGAGGTCATTCAAAAAGAGGAAGAAATAAAGATGATATCATGATAAACGTCTGACACTTTAACTTTCACCTTTATCCACCTGAATGTGAGCAGCACTGAGAGGTACAGTTACAGTTACAGTTACAGTTACAGTGACAGGTACAGTTACAGTTACAGTTACAGTTACAGTTACATTGACAGGTAAAGTTATAGCTACAGCTACATTGACAGGTACAGTTACAGTTACAGAAACAGTTACAGTTACATTGTCAGTTACAGTTACATTGACAGTTACATGGACAGTTACAGTTACAGTTACAGTTACATTGTCAGTTACATGACAGGACCATGGATGATTGTTTAATCTGCTCATTTCAAGCTGGAGCGTATTTTAAACATTTCCTTTTATTTTCCAGAGAGAATTTGGAAAACACACGTCTCCTCCACCTCTGTGCTGCTGAGGCTTGTTTGCTCACTGGTTTAATATTTAACACACAAACACACACACACAGACACACACATCTTCTTCTCACTGGATGACTGCGCTCGCCTGCAGACACGTTCAGATTCTCCTCAGCAGCTGATGAAGAAGCTCCTCAGGCCTCTGCTCATCGTCCATTTCCTTTTGTCTGAGCAGCTCAACGTCGTTTCTCTTCTTTCTGGATTCGTCCTCAGGAAGTTTCCTCTCGGAGCGTTTGGATCCGACCGGAGCGATGGGCCCTCGCACAGCAGGTAAGAGCAGCAGCCACCTGGAAAAAGACAGGAAGTGGAGGGGTCAGAGGTCACAGGTCAGAGTCTTAAACTACATGGGTTTTATCTGCTTCACTGTTTAGAAGCTTCAGAATGATAAATGATTTCAAGCTCTGTTTTTCAGTCTGTGTGGTTTCTGATTCAAAGAGGAAGTGACTGAGATGATTTTGTTTCTTCACTTTGTGAATCTCAATTCAGCTCGTTTCCTAAAACCAGATTTTCTTTCAAATCTGGTGAAAACATCAACAAGAAGAAAATAAAACCTGAGATCCTGTTTCATGATCGATTCACTGAGGAAATTCAGAATTAAAAAATGAAGCTTAATAATTCAGCATGACTAAACTTTATGAAAAAAGTGAGTTCAGGTTTTGACAAAACTGCACATTAATGATATTTTACTTTTCTATGTAGATTAAATATGTAATAAAACTAAAAGACAGAATATCCAGACGTGAAGACACTGAAGTCAGAGGAAGACAGCATCATGTGACCTCACACTGCAGGGAAGTTAGTTTACTGTTGGTTGTTCATGACTCAGCTTCACAAACAGAAGCTCTTCCTTCTTCCAGATTCTAGTTCTAGATCAGACGTCTTCTCTTTGTCTCTCAGGTGAACCTGCTTCCCAGTAGTTGACCAATAGATGGGGAGGATTTCCCTCGATTCTATTGGCTCTGGAGGTTCTTTAACCGTTCAAATTGACCAATGGACTTCTGAGAAACTGGGTCTGTTGTGAGTTCTGCATGAAGTCAGGCCGCCTCATGTTCTCCTCTCTCTCTCTCTCTCTCTCTCTCTCTCTCTCTCTCTCTCTCTCTTCTCTCTCTCTCTCTCTCTCTCTCTCTCTCTCTCTCTCTCTCCATCAGTCTCTGCTTCCAAGGAGGTGAAGATGGGAGGAGCCCGGCTGAGGAGCAGCAGTGATGGGAGCAGGTACAGCAGGAGAGAGCTCGGCCTCATCAACTCTTCATCCTCGTCTTCAGTCCTCTCCAGCCCCAAGTCAGGTGAAACCAGTCGGCCACTGATTTAAACCAGTTTCACCACTGAGAGTTGATTCATGTAGATGAGCAGCAGGTGGCGCCACTTGTCCAGTCAGGGGTTGATACCACTTCAGAGGAAATGGACGACAATTGGGTATAACTG
>CM028872.1:20190904-20206873 GCA_016801935.1 Platichthys stellatus
CTCCCTCCTTTCTCTCCTCTCCCTCCTCTCCCTCCTCTCCCTCCTCTTCCTCCTCTCTCTCCTCTCCCTCCTCTCCCTCTGTCCTCCCCCTCTTCTGTTCAGGTCACGTCTTGCTGTCCCAGGATGCATTGCTCCATCAGGCCGGGTCTGTGCCTGCTGGGCTTGGTTCTCATCTCTCTGGTCCCTCAGCCGGCGCGAGGCCAAGGTAAGTGCCACCACCAGCCTGCCTTCCACTCTGAGGCCAGCAGGGGGCCTCACGCACAGCTACAGCAGCTTTCTAACAAAACGTCCCGCGGGGCCGAACGTGACGTTTCCTGGTCACTGACAGTCCGAGCGTTCAATCCCGGTGCTAAACCGTGAGGACATTCCCCAGCGGTAGAGCTAGAAACAGGTCTGACTCCGTGAACCAGGAGAACTGACCAGTTTCTAGCGCTGCCACAGGAACACCAGAAGTTCTGTGGTGGCGAACACGACCGACAGCTTCCTCATCACGATGAAGCTTGTCTCTCATGTTGTGTGAAGTAGCAGTGGCTTTTAAATCAGCCATGAAAACATACAAACAACAAAGAGTTGAGTTCCACGTGTGAAGCAGGAGATTGAAACCACTGACGTCAGGGTTTCCTCCATCTTGATTCACTGTGAGCTCCACGTGATGTTGAGCTGCTGATCTGGACGTGAATGAGAGGCTGAACCCACGTGTGGTGGGCGTGTCCTCTGCTGAACCCACGTGTGGTGGGCGTGTCCTCTGCTGAACCCACGTGTGGTGGGCGTGTCCTTGTGTTGAATCGTTTACTGCTGCCTCAGCAAACCTCAGTGTGGCGCTGGGGTGGAAACACATCGTTTGTTTTTCTGCAGCTTCGTCTCCAAAGAAATCAACTTTTATTTAGAAGTTTTAGTTTTTCATTGAATTTCCCCTCTGGTGTTAGGGGGGAGGGGGTGGGGGGGGGGGGGGGGGGGGGGGGGGGGGGGGTAGCTGAACTCCTAATGAGGAGACGTGTTTTTTGCTGTGAGATTCATCCACACGTGTTCAGATTATTTATTTATCTGTTCAAAGGGAGTTGTGTGTAACTTGTGTTACTGATGTGAAATCTTCTTCCTCTTCATGATCCTCTCTTCCATCTGCTCATGCACATCATGTTCTCCTTGTTCCCTGTCGTCTCTCACCCTGTTTAACTTGTGCAGAGAGGAACATGTTCCCACGTCTTTAACACAGAGTCTCTTTGACACCGGTGTTGACCTTTGACCGACGCTGTGCTCACAGCTTCTGTGTAGATCGATGTTCAGGCTGTGAGATCAGCTGATCATCGATGACGCTTTGTGTTTCTCGTGTGTTTGAAGAGAGAACGTGACGCTAACGTAGAGACGTTTGGCCCCGAGTCAGTTTGGTTCTTCACGTTAACACATTCTGCATCAGGAAGCTTTCAGACCTGAAGCAGGACCAGACCTGCTCGATGCTGCAGAGATCAGATCCACAAAGATGTGACATCATCACTGTGAATCAACCAATCCACCAAACTGATCAGAACTCTTCATGTTTCACAGTTTCCTGCTGAATGTTGGAGATGAACTCTGGTTGTTAATAACTTCAGAGTGTTTTGAACTGATCTCAGTTCAGCTTCACTCTTCAGCTGCAGCTGGTTGTGTCTGTGACTCTCCGTCAGTTGTTCTCTCAGCAGAGTCTCAGAGAACAGACGCTCAGGGAGAGAAGGAGGAAACGTTCTCTTGTTCACACTCACACATCAGACTCACTTTCATCCAGCTGCTGCTTTCAGGTGAAGAAGTGAAGCAGTGAAAAGAGGAGGACCGAGGACAGAGCCTTGTGGAACCCCTTTTATAAACATCATGGTCTTTGAATCACTAGAAGCTACTGCCTGGTTATGTGAGGATTATCCTTATCTCAAGTCGGTGAACCATCAACCTCATGTTATCAAGCTGACAAGTGAGAAACTAAAACCAGTAAAGATTTGCCTTTATAAATAAAAAAGAACCTGAGTGAATATTAGACAATAGTGGTAAGTGTGTATTTTACCGTAGCCTGTATATATTGAGATGTTAAATCGACTCTCCCCCCCCCCCTGACCGACCCCGGTGAGGCTGCAGCTTGACGTTGGAGCAGCAGAGTCACTTACTGGTTTTTGGCCAGTGAACTGAAACCACAGCATTCCTGAGCGAGGGCGCCTCAGTGAGCGAGAGGAGCTGAGGAGTTACGATCTGGAGAGGTTCCAGAAACTCCTCCGCTCCAAGTCCTCGAGTCAGACGAGCTGAGATAACAGTCGACCTCAGATTCATGTTGACTCTGTGTCGATCACTGAGCTCAAACCTTTACAAGGTGTTTTAATCTGCAGTGCTCATCCTGTTCTCTGCTTCCCAGGTTTCATTGCAGATTGTTGAAAAGGTTAGCGAGGACTGTTATTAACTAATTATTTAGTCTTGTCCTAAATTCCTCTCCCAGCAGACTCCTGTCACCGAATCCCAGTTTAAGGTCAAAGGAAACGTCAGTGGCCCAGTTCAGCCTCTGAGGTTTGATCTGTGGTTTCTCCACCTGCAGGGAAACACTGGCCTGGACTGAGGTCCGATGTCAGAGCTGTTCCAGGTCACAGCTTCTCTACGTTTCACTTCTGAGAACGTCCGACATCAGATTGAATAAACTGTAAAAGCTTTAGCTCTGGTTTGTAAGAACAGCGCCCTCTGGTGGCTGGCTGCAGTAGACGTTGATTGAATGTTTCAATCAGGATACTGACTCCTGATTGGTCGACATGTGTATGGGTGGGACCTTGACAGCGTGGCTCCACACCTTGTCGACTGGTGTCGGCTGCTTGCACAAGATTCTCCAGGAAAAGTAGATGAACATTAAATTTCCATCTTCACACGTGAGGCCTTCGTCTTCACCAGTAGGTTTCCTCAGTATTCAATACATGTTTCTGTGTGAGAATACAGTCTCACAGAGAAGTGTGCATGTACATGTTTGTGTGTGTGTGTGAGTGTGTGTGTGTCTATGTATGTGTGTGTTTGTGTGTGCGTGGCTGCAAAGGAACCAGGTTTCTAAACCTAAAGCTTCACAGATAAAAAGCTGCACAAACATTAGTGTGTGCACCGGAGTTCAATTTTCTTCCTGTTGTGGGCAAACGTAAATAATTCATGCACACACATGCTCACACTCCAGTCGCACTGACACGGCTACACACAACATACGCACACGCGGTTCCACTGCACAACAAACAGAGAGGTGCGAAGTATCCGCGTCTGGAATCATTTGGGATTTGAGCAGCTCTCTGCAGATGAGAGATAAACCCTGAGCTGAAATCCAGCCCTCGCTCTCTTCCCCAGGTCGGTGAGATAATTGCTTCAGTATTCCTCATGTGTGTTTGTATATAAATATATTTGCCTGCTGTTGAATGCGCCGACTTCACGCTCTCTCCATTGTAACTGGGATTATCCTCCCAGTGCTGAACTCAAGTTTCTTCACGTACCTACATGGGTTTATGTTTTCTGCAGATGAGGACACGTGTGGAAGCGGCGGTTCACCCGAACAATCTGCTGAGGTGTTTGTGTTAAATCTCATCAGCTCGACTAAATCCTGTGTTGTTGTAAGAAGCTGATTCAAAGAAAGATGACAATTAACTTCAAAACTGTGTCGTCCTCGACACGACTGGGATTAGCTCCGTCAGCACATCACGAACCAGAGGGACACACACTCCTCCACCATTTCATAAACACTCTGAAATATCAGTCTCCTAAACATCCGGATCATCGATTACATTACAAGAATCTGCCCCTGAATATTCAAACATCATATTTATTATCATCACTGTAAATGACCCGGCTGCGTTTGTCCCAAACACACACACACACACGCGCACAGACACACACACACACACATCCTCTAACGTTTCTCTGATGATTTAGTTTTGGTGAACCGTCCCTTCAGCCTCCGGTCACTCAGCGTGTGGGTCTTTAAAGAAGTCGGCCCAGCAGATGGCTCACCTCATAACGAGGACACAAACACACAAGTTTGTGGGTTTTTTGTTTTGCAGCCCGTGGCTTTTCTTTTTGTTTTGTGTCGTTGACACACGGAGATGTGGAATGCTTCTGGATGAGTTCTGCTCCTCTGGGACTTGGCTCTGCCGGTGTGAAAGTGATGGGGGGGATGTGGTTGTTGACCTGGAGATGTGGTTGTTGGCATCGCAGCACTTTACAATGGCCTCGCTCCCGTGTTTGAATCTGAAAATACAACAACGCTGCTCCGTCAATCAGCATCACACTTTGAGAAGTGGGATCAAGTGGGCGTGACGCAGCGTTGTTGACTTTCTGATGGTTTCACTGGTCGAGGCCGTGGTAAAGAGGATCTCGAGTTTCAGCTGCTGGTCGATGTGTGGAGCGTCTGAACGACAGGAGAGGAATAGTTCTCATGCTATTCCAGAACCTTTTCCCTTCGGTGGCCCTTTGTTCTCTCTCTCTTCTTGCAGTTAAAAGAGAGTCTCATTCACTCCTTCCTCTCATCCTCCTCTTTCTCCTGACGACGATTTCAAAGCACAGACGCAGCAAGAGAAGGAAAAGAAAGCAAATGAGATCGGGACGGGGGAGTAGAGAGAGAGGGAGAGAGAGAGGGAGAGCGAGGGAGAGAATGAAATGAGTGAAGGATACATGGGGGGGGGGGGACTAATCAGGAATACATGGGGGGGGGGGGGACTAATCAGGAAGAGAGGCAGGGGCGTTGCTTTGATGCTGCCGGTAAGTGGAACACAGAGGAAGACCTGTCGTTCGCCCACAGAGACAAATGAGCACGATAGACGAGGAAGACGAGGAAGAGGAGGAGAATGGGACTTTGCTTTTTAATGTGACATTGAGCTAATATCTCTCTCTCTCTCTCTCTGAAGTGTGTCCTCCCGTTTGGATGAGATTCATCTTCCTCTCTCCTGTTCTTTCCTTCCTAACTGTTTAGACCAGATGGAGCGAGCGCCATCACCCTGGAGGGAGTTCAGTCTGACGAGTCGATCGCTGCATCAATGATCACGATCAAGCTGCGTCTCCATCAAACGTCCCCCAGCGAGACAACCAGGCTGCTCAGGACACCTCCCTCACTTTATTAAACACAACATATGGTCACGCTCATACATAAGAGGTGGAACCATCTGTTGGAAAATAATATACCAGTCAACATTTCCAAAGTTTACCATCAGAAAACTGAACTCAATCCAGGGTTATGGATCAAACCCACTAATCTGCATTTAGTCTCAAAACCTGTGACTTGTGGATGCTGCATGACAGGGATCATCTGTGTTATCCATTCATTCCTATAAATAAAGTTTTAAACCAATGTTCATCTCGTAAAGCTGTTTGTTTCCTTCTGTCTCCGCCCAGTTTCATCGCCGCGAAGATTCCGAGCCAAAGTCCTGAGTCCCACGAAGCTGCAGGTTCTGTGGAAGGAGCCGAAAGGAGAGTTTGAAAGCTACAAGGTGGTTTACACCACACGACCAGGTACGACTCCGCTGGAGAAACAAGCTTCACGGTTTGAACGTTCTGAAGTCTGAGGTGAAGAGAGTTTCTCTCTTCTCCAAACACCGACGCTCCTGAAACACCTCGTGCAGATCGTCTCTCACATCGTTAACAGCTGACACGCCCCCTAACTAAGCTATTCAGAGACGCCCCCTAACTAAGCTAATCAGACACGCCCCCTAACTAAGCTAATCAGACACGCCCCCTAACTAAGCTGTTCAGACACGCCCCCTAACTAAGCTAAAAAAACACGCCCCCTAACTAAGCTATTCAGACACGCCCCCTAACTAGACTATTCAGACACGCCCCCTAACTAAGATAAACAGACACGCCCCTAACTAGGCTCTTCAGACACACCCCCTGACAGAGAGCGGACATGTCCTTCTGATGATCAGGGTGATTATTGTGATTGCTCCCTGAACGTGCACGGTCTCTTCTAATGATCTCCAGACTGACGGGGGTTTGATGACTTCTGCATCTTCGTGGTGAACCATTCAAACTTTATGGATGTTCTGACTCAGCATGTTTTCTGCTGACGCTGCAGAACGTGGTCGACTCTGATGCGTTGACGTGTTTGTGACAGCGAGTGAAGAAATGAAGTGGTTCTGTTTTATTCAGTTTCAGCAGATGATGATGTGACGATGATCTGAATCCTCGTGTTGAATTGTTGATGCTTCTGTGTAACAACAGTTGTGTGTTTGTACGTGAGAGTTGACGTCCGACTGTGAAGTCACGTACGTTTACGATCTGTAGAGCAGGAAATGAAACAGTGTCGTCTGAGGCTGGTGGAGCTTCTCTCTGCAGGAATCTTCTAGTTCAAACTTGATTTATCAGGAACTCTCCTCCTGTAGCGTCCTGCCTGTTCTCACACTTCACACCTGGACGCTGTGAGGGATCGGTTGTTTAGTGCCCTGCTCAAGGGTTCCTCGGCCCTAACGTCCTGCAGCACGATGCAGCATGAGAGAACTTGAAGGACCTGAAAGGAGCAGATTTAGAGGAGGACAGGATCAGAACCTGAGTCTGGACAGACGGGTTCCTGCTGCAGCTTCACAGACGCTGGTTTCATCTGGAGGAGCCTGTTGATCTTTTGTGGGTTTGAAATCCATAAAAATTCAAGAAGTGATGAACTCATGTAGGATCATTGCTGAGCCGCTCTGTCATTAACGTCAGACTGCGTGGAAACAGGTGCAGAGGTTTTTACTGCTCGTGGAGCTGAAGCCTCCAGCGCCGCTCGGATCACAGAGAGACGAGTGTCCCTGGAGGTCGTGAGGAGCAGGTCCACAGCGTGAACATCCTAGAGATCCCACTGGTTCATCACCTGATTACTCTTTACAGGTTACCAGTTCAAATTGTCTGTTATTGGTTTTATGGAGAAGTTTATTCAACATTTCTCTTCTGTAAAAGTTTGCAGGATTCTGTTCCGTCAGTCATTTTGCAGGAGCAGATGGTGGAAACGAGATTCAGACACAACTGACACTTTAAGCTGTTGAGTTTGAGCAGGAGGCGAAATGACACAATAAGTGTAATCTCACACACAGAGAATAAAACATCACACTAACACAATCTGCTGTTGTTCCTCGGATGACCTTGGATTTCTTCGTCAGGATCTTTGGATCGTGAACTTCTGCCGAGCTGCTGCTACGACAGTTAAACATGGTCCTGCAGGATTCGCTGCTTCTCTTTCATTCTTCTTTACTTCTTCTTTTGTTCATACTTCTGTCTCGCCCTTGATTCTTCTCGGTTGTGTTTGTGTGGTTTCTCCCTGAATCTGCTCTTTGCTGGTTTCCCCTCGGGCGATAATAAAGTGTGAGGCTCCTCGGCTCCTCGGCTCCTCGGCCTCGGGCGGCTCACTGTTCATCTTCTGCTCTGGACAGTTTGAGTGATGGTGTCACTCAGATAGTTAGTGTGATGGTTCGATGCTGTGTGAGAACGTGCAGGTGTGTGTGTGTGTAGCAGGCCTGACACACATGGAGCTGAAACTGAGATCAGTGAGTAAAGAGAAATTCCTCTCTTACCAGAGCCTCACTGGGTCTTCAAGCTGTTTACCTGCCGGCACCTGGAGGAAGCTCTAATAACTAATAATATTAGTATTAATAATAGCAAGCCGCCCTGTTAGAGCGGGCGTCCCACATACTCAGGCATGTGTCCTGCTGCAGCGGCTGCAGGTTCGATTCCCACACGTTCCCAGTCGCTCCCCATTCTCTGTCTCCTCATTTCAAACTTCCCCTCCAGTCGATAAAGAGAAAAGCGTCTTCAACATATCGATCAATGATTATCAAACTAATAATGGATAAACAGATTTCTATGACATCTGATGAAAGGATGTGACAGAACTTATTAAATCGAAATGAAATGAAATTGTTGTAAATCCAGGATTTTTTTCATCACTTTCCTGAAGGTTGGAGATTTCAAGATTCCTCAGAGAATAATTCATGAGTCCTGATGAAAAACACGTATTTAGAATCTGATATTCATGAGGGTTTATTTAAAGAGACTTTTGGAACTCCTCTGAGTGACGCTCTGTTTTCCTTCCTGCCTCCTCGCACCTCATCTCTCGTGTCAAAATGTCTTCATCTCTTATCTCATTAACTTGTCGTCTGTCTTCTCTTCCTTTGTGTCCTTCACTCTCCTTCCTCCTTCCTTCTCCCTCAGTCGTCCCCCGGCTCAGACGCAGGCCGATGGCGAGCGTCACCTGACAGGAAGTTCAGTCTGAGGTTGAATCTCGCCGTCGGTGATTAAACTGTTTTGGAGTTTCTCTTCATGCAGCTGAAACAGATGTGTTGACTTTATGTGAAGATAATTACATGGATTTCACCGGTGATCCCTGAGTGTCACATTAGAGAAGAAGCCAGACACCGTCAATCCGCCTGAAGCTGCTTCTTTAAACACGAGGGGAAAGATGCAATTAACGCAGAATGAAACATAATGAAGTGTTTGTGCTTTGGAATCAAAAGTTTCTCATATTTCAAAGTGTTTATGAGTTTATTTAATCGTGTGTCTCAGTGTTGGGATGAAAAGTTCAAACTAGAATATAAAACTTTTCTCTGCATTGGGCGGTTTATATAAAACTTATTGATTTGAAATGGATGAAATATTCAGGATGAACTGGTCAGTGATGCGCTCCCTCTCTCTCTCTCTGATGTGGTTCCTCTCTCGCCCTGCACAGGTGGACAGAAGGAGGAAGTTCAGGTCTCGAAACAGGAAGCCAAGCTGCTCATCGAGGACTTTGACCCGTCCAAAGAATACGACTTTCAAATCGTCGCAGTCAGTGGAGGACGCGAGAGTAAACCTCTCCAGGCCAAACATGAAGGTAGGAGACTTTGACTCGGTCTAATCAGCAACACAGCTCTTCCTCCTCTTCCTCCTCCTCCTCCTCCTCCTCCTCCTCCTCCTCCTCCTCCTCCTCCTCTTGCACTATCACAGTAGTTTAACACTAGCTGTTGTGTCTTGCAGCTCAGCGATCAGGCGTGGAGGTGGTTCGGTCCCAGGGGAGACAAGACGCTGGTGTCAGCGAGGACAACAACGAGATCTTGGAAGGTAAGACGCTCGGCGGGTTAACAGGAGGAAAACCAGGAGAACGGAGAAGATTCATTCATCCGTCTGTCCTGAGGCTGGATTCAGAAGAAGAAGAAGGAGGAGAAGGAGGAGAAGAAGGATGAGGAGGAGAAGATTCATTCATCCGTCTGTCCCAAGGCTGGATTCAGAAGAAGAAGAAGGAGGAGAAGGAGGAGAAGAAGGAGGAGGAGGAGAAGATTCATTCATCCGTCTGTCCCAAGGCTGGATTCAGAAGAAGAAGGAGGAGAAGGAGGAGAAGGAGGAGAAGGAGAAGAAGAAGGAGGAGGAGAAGATTCATTCATCCGTCTGTCCCAAGGCTGGATTCAGAAGAAGAAGGAGGAGAAGGAGGAGAAGGAGAAGAAGCACAATCAGAATCAGAATCAGAAAGTATTTATTGCCAGGTAGGTTTACACCTACAAGGAATTTGCTCTGGTTATTGGTGCATACAATGAACATAGAAACATAAAAACATAAAACACAATAAATACAACACACATAAGAAAAGCAATATATATTTACTCAATCACAATAACTACAACCCACATAAGAAAAGCAATAAAAAGAAACAATATATATTTACTCACTATTTACTTCTTATTTACTCCCTTTTTCTAATATTTATACAAAGTAACATTTATTTAGACATAAACATATCTAAATAAAATATATAATAGATTAAAAAAATATATATATATAATAGATAAAGGATATAAAAAGTGAACAAATCACACAAGAAGAAGAAGAAGAAGGTGAAGGAAGGAGGAGAAGAAGAAGAAGGTGAAGGGAGGAGGAGGAGAAGAAGGAGAAGAAGAAGAAGAAGAAGAAGTCCTGTATCCTCCACGTTTCTGCTCTGACACAGTTTTAAACGTGGACTGTTTTCAAACCAGTGAACCAGTGCACAGTGGGACCAGGTGAGTTGAGGATGACAAGGCCTCAGGTTCACTGAGGAAGGAGTTGGATTCATAAATCAAACTCTTCCTCTTTTTTTGGAAACAGACACTTCTTGTTTTTCTCTGATTATGACCCCGACACATCTGAAGAAGGACGGACGCCTGTGAGCGTAACATTCCTGCAATTTCAAGCCGATTATCATCGAGTCTCATTCCCCGAGAAAACGGAGGCAGAGGAAATAAATGCCCACGTTACACAGTGTAACACAAAGGAGCCTGAAGCCGATCACACTGAATCAAGACACACAACTTGTTTCACTCCCAATGTCCAGAAATCTAATATCTGGGATCCGAACCCAGAGACGTGATGAAGGAGCGGAGACATCCAGGCTCTCAACCCAGCATGAGTGAGTGGCAGCTGTCAATCAGCGTCATCGCTCAAATAATCCGTCTGGATCCACTTTCAAGGAGTCAGTTGTGTTGTTGCACATTTTGTGTTTTTGTTGTATCAGAATGTGAAATGATGATATTTTCTGTTTCTTCTGCATCAAAACTGAACTGAATAAAAAGGTTGTGAAACTGAAGCTTGTGTTGTCGACAGAAACCTGAGGCTGTGTTGTGTTCCTTTGCAGCTGTGTGTGTGTGTGTGTGTGTGTGTAGCTGTGTGAGTTGTGATTTGAAATGAGGAGCTGTGGTAATGATGGTGCATGATGGGATGACTGGGCAGACGCTTCCCGGCGTCTCAAACCTAAATTACAGCTTCTGCTCTGAGCGTCGTCACAAAGAGGAAAAGACCTGACGAGTAGAACCCGCCCCTCGCTCTCTCTAACGGGGGGGGTCCCTCCTCTCGCTCAGTGTCAGCTGTGATTGGCTGATGCATGAGTGGATGGACATGTAAATATAATTCATTTTCTGGTTAGTGTTTGTGTTCGTCTGCTGCTGGAGCCGCCGCAGGCGACAGATGGGAGGAGTGAGGAGCCAGAGATGAAACACAGACACACAAAGACACACACACACACACAGAGACACACACACATACACAGACACACATACACAGACACACACACACACAGAGACACACACTGCCATCATCCCCTCCAGCTCCTCTTTTTCTCTCATCACTGTTTCTCATTACTCTTTTCGATCTTTGCTCCGTTGCCACTCTTTGTGTCTCTGTCTCTTTTGAAAGGTTCAGAACTCAGATGACTTCACTCAGGACCACGTGCAGCGTTCGATTCCCACATGTCCTCCAACACGTCCAGTTGTCTCTTATTCTCTGTCCTTCTTTTGTTGCTATGATACCTGAGCTTCCACCAGCAGTCCAACGTTGATGATTTAAAAGGTTCTCGTCCTTCAGGAGATGAATGTAGATCTTTAGGTTCTGGAGGTTTGTTTGTCTCAGATCTGATTCCAGATCAGATCCTAGAAGACGGTCAGCACGTTAACAGAAGGAATTAGTTTATATCCTCTTCAGTTTTCTGGAGGTGATGAAGATGAGTGATGAATTTATTGAACATTTTCCGGTTTCTGTGATACGACCAACATCTCATCTGTCATAGGGATGAGATGGTTTCACAGGTTACGATGGTTCTCGGCCCTTTTCTCTTGAACGTGGATCCTCAAACCAGTTTGACTCGGTTCTTGTGTTGGTTTGTTTTAAGTCACTTGTGGGAACCAGCTTGTTTCAGGACCGAGCTACCTCCATATACGAGCTTCTGGTTTTCTCTCAGCTGGACTGGGTCTGTCCCCCGCACCCTGGGCCCAGTTCGTGTCTTTCCTCCTCATCCAGAGACATTAGCAGCGCTCTGCAGCCCCTCATGTTTATTATGGTCTGTTCAAAGAACACAAACCATCATCCAGAGGATTGGAAGTGTGACCGTGAAGTGTGATCTGTGCCACGAGGACTGGGAGATAGATGTTCTCCCAGCTGCTCTGGTCTCCTCCTCCACCCTCCTCCACCCTCCTCCTCTCAGTCTCAGCACCACCTCCCTCTCTGGTCTCCTCCTCCACCCTCCTCCACCCTCCTCCTCTCAGTCTCAGCTACACCTCCCTCTCTGGGAGGCCGCTCCGTGCCCACACTTGCTGAATACCTCAACTCCACCTCACAGGCTCTTACAGCTGCAGGTCTGAGGGTTTGGCTGTTGTGTGTCTGTTGTGTGTCTGTGTCTGTGCGCTCTTGCCTCAGTGGTGGTAACACTGCATCTACATTGTGCTGATGAGAAGCTGAAGCCGGGTTCAGAGGTCTGGGTCCGGCTGTGATCAGTTTGGATTCCCAGGCTCCAGTGGTGACCCGGTGTCGTCGGCTCCTGGAGCATCAACCTCTGATCAGTTCATCTCGAGTCGACTCACTACACAGCTTCAGGTTCACCTCCTAGAGACTGACACTGGACCAGCTGAAGAGATGAGGCTGAAACTCAGATCAACGTGGGTTGGGTCAGGAGAGGTCCAGGGACGACTCCTGTCTTTCTCTAACATCGTGTTTTAACATCTTCATCTGAACTCTTCAGAGGACTGAGGTTCATGAGCGTGTGCTCATAAACGAGCCGCTGGTTGTGGTCTTTTTCTTCAGGCAGTTGTCGACTTGCTTGTGTAACAATGTTCTGAGCTTTGTCAGTATTATATCACTCTCACATTCCTGCTGCACTTTCTTACCTGATCGGAATCCAAGTTATTCAAGGGGGGCGGGGCTTAGTGATCCGGCTCAATGGCGCACGCCGTTACATCACCATCTTGTTGCTTTAGTCTACTCACCTGTAAGAGGTACTGGAAAGTGTGTGTGTGTCTGTGTGTGTGTGTGTGTGTGTGTTCCCACATTCCTGAACCTACTGTATATGAGGCATATGTCCCTACAAGAATAGAAAAGCTGAGTTCAGTCGAAGGTGAAAGTACCAAACTATATTTTTAACTATAAATCACAGACAACATTTAAAACCTGGAGTATGAGACACTCGCTGGGTTTGGTTGAGGCATAAAGATCAGTCAGCCGGGTTTATTAACATTTAATAGATCATATCTCTGACTCCTCCCAGTTTTACTCTTTATTTCACTACCTGATGAAACTGGTCAAAGAAGCTCGTGCTGAGTTCAAGTGCTGCAGGGAATCTTCCACTCGACACTGAAGAGTCTTGGTCATTTTCTTGAGCCGCTGGTTTAGATGAAAATTTGAATCATATTTCTGTCTGTAGCAGATTCACTGTGAAGACGTTTGAGATGAATCGTTTTGTCCCTCGACTTCGACAAATAACCTGCAGAGTCAAATCTCATTATCACAAACAGGAACTGGTGGAGAAGTGCAAGTTGTGGAATTGTTCAATTTTCTTTTCAGCTGAATGTTCAGTGTCTGTGGTTCAGGGCGTGAACTTGTGACCTTTCATCTAGAGACACAAACACACACACACACTAACACACAGAGTGAGGGTGTGTGTGTGTGTACCTGTGTGTGTGTGTGTGTGACCCTTTATTGAAGTGTAATTCCTCGTCCATTTGTTGAGGCCACAATAATTAGACTGTCAGGAAAGGACAGACAGGAATAATTAAATCACAACTTGGACTTCATGTTCCACTCCTCAGGCCAGGGAGTGTGTGTGTGTGTGTGTGTGTGTGTGTGTGTGTGTTTGTGTGTGTGTGTTATCTTGTGAGGATTCATTTTGCTTTGTGTTGGCTTCACTCAAACAGGTCGTCATGTCAGAGTTGATGTTAGAATTAGATTGAAATAAGGGAAAGAAGACGTGTGTCCTCACAGCTATAGAAAGACGAGTGTTTGTGA
Organism: Platichthys stellatus; assembly: GCA_016801935.1. Classification (NCBI taxonomy): domain Eukaryota; kingdom Metazoa; phylum Chordata; class Actinopteri; order Pleuronectiformes; family Pleuronectidae; genus Platichthys; species Platichthys stellatus. The sequence goes on from CM028872.1 coordinate 20,204,612, forward strand.
TATAAGTTTATTCTCAGCTCCTACAAGTATGAAGCTAATGAAGTGTGACCAGTAATGATCCAGCAGCAGTTTGCTGAGCACTGGTTCCCTGTGACTAAACTGGTATGAGATCGTATGGTTTATCATCTGAAACAGATCACTGGTTGAATCCAGGTGTGAACGGGACCTGATGACATCATGTGTTGTTTGTTGTGTTTATCACTGTTTCCTGTTTCTGCCTCGTCTCTCATCTCTTTTCTGATTTGCTTCTTTCTTCATTATCACGTTTCCTTCAGTTTAATCTCACTCTGATTAATCTCTGTTCGTATCTTTTACTACTCGTTTTCCTTTTCTCCGTCACAGGCTTTGAGTTGCTCTTCCTCTTCTCTCGTTGTTTATCTGCTCTGTCTCTTTCTCTCCCTCTCTTTCTTTCTGAAACGATTCTTCTCTTTCTCTTTTTCTTTCTGTCGTCGTGTTTGAATGATCAGTTCATCCGTTCTCCTCTTGATGTTCCACAGTCACTTTAAAGCCGTTTTACACTTAGTGCAGGAACCAGCCGCTTGTCAGTAGTAATATTGTACAGACAGTGGTAGAGGTTCTGTCTTCAGTGATGTGTCTGTGATCCGTGTGGTTCTGGTCTTCAGGCGACTTCACACACTTATTAAATCCCTCCTCAGTTTGCCTCAGTGATTGACGGAGGCTCTGCCGCCTGCACTTCCTCTCTGGACAGATTTCATACAGATAGATAATGTTGTGAGTGAGCCACTGTCAACGATCTATAATTTACCTTCCAATAAGTTCCATGTGGTTGTTTCCTTCTCTGCTGCTTCACTCGTCTCTGGAGGTTCTGTTGATTCACCGTCAGTCAAACTGTCTCCGGGGGGTTTCCAGCAGATGCACTTTGAGCTTTTGTTTGTTATCATGTGAAGGAGTCGACTGCAGCAGTGAGATAACAAACAGCCTGAAGCAGGGTTCATTGCTTTGTTTTTTATACACACACATATATCTATACACACACATATATCTATATATCTATCAGACTTCAGAGAATCTTTGATGCAGCTCGATGAGGAGCAGTAAGTTCCTCTCTTGCATCCCTCTGATGAAGAGGAGGATGAGCTGGTTGAACTCTGCTGCTCAGTGACAGTGATGAAGTTCAATCTGCAGTGAGATCATATTGAATCTCCTCCGGTGGAGCAGCCACAGATCATCTAGTTCATCCTGATTCTCATCTAGAGATTTGTAGCTTGGCTCAGTTTCCATCGACAGTAGATTCATCATTTGAGACCTTTAAGTTCTCAGGGACCCTGTTTGTGCTGAGTTTGCTCTTTCACTGCACGACACACAATCACATTCACACTGTCGCACATCTCTCCACAACCAGCAGGAACACTCAGTCCCTGAAGAGAGTCCCTGGTGGAACTCGGTGCCTTGCTCAAGGGCTCTCTTGTGACTGTTAATTAGACCTGCTGCACTTCTCAAATTCCCTTTTCTATTGATGCAGGAGAAACAAACCTTCAACTCTCCTGCAAATGACACCATCTGCAAAACAGAACCGGTTTTTATTTAACGTTGAGTTTACAGCTGAACACAAAGTTTACAAAGATGGATGACTTGACAGGTCCCAAAAAGTGAAGCCAGAACCTTTGGCTCGCCCCCTTGAATCTTGAATCTTGAATCTTGAATCTTGAATCTTGAATCTTGAATCTTGAATCTGGTGGCTATCTGAACAAACCTCCTAGTAACGAACATGTGTCACTAAGCTATCAGAGATTTCTCCTATGTAGCCAAATATTTTGAATATTCAAGGTTTGTTTTGAACTGTGGCTCAAATCTTAAATCCTCTGAAAACCAACTCTGAAGAGTTTATAAGCAGCTTCCTCCCGATCAGCTTCCTCCCGATCAGCTTCCTAGTGATCCACTTCCTCCCAAACCGCTTCCTCCTGATCCACTTCCACCTGATCAGCTTCCTCCCGATCAGCTTCCTCCTGATCAGCTTCCTCCCGATCTGCTTCCTCCTGATCCACTTCCTTCTGATCAGCTTCCTCCTGATCTGCTTCCTCCTGATCCACTTCCTTCTGATCAGCTTCCTCCCGATCAGCTTCCTCCAGATCAGCTTCCTCCCAAACCGCTTCCGCCCGATCAGCTTCCTCCTGATCCACTTCCTCCTGATCCACTTCCTCCCGAGCAGCTTCCTCCTGATCCACTTCCTCCTGATCCGCTTCCTCCTGATCAGCTTCCTCCTGATCAGCTTCCTCCCAATCAGCTTCCTCCCGATCAGCT